>QGSO01000235.1:1080850-1272843 GCA_011037825.1 Carya cathayensis
AATTTTTTATTATTTTACTGTGTAGGAATCGAATTATTATATTACTGTGCATCGTTACTGTGCACGAGGGATGAAAGAGGTGTTAAAAATGTATGTAAGGATAAAATTGGAAAAAATGTTGTGCTTACTATTACTGTGCATCGTTACTGTGCACGAAGGATGAAAGAGGTGTTAAAAATGTATGTAAGGATAAAATTGAAAAAAAATTCATCTGAATTTTTTATTATCTTTACTGTATAGGAATCGAATTATTATATTAATGTGCATCGTTACTGTGCACAATTATTACTATTCATCTAAATTTTTTATTATTTTACTGTGTAGGAATCGAATTATTATATTACTGTGCATCGTTACTGTGCACGAGGGATGAAAGAGGTGTTAAAAATGTATGTAAGGATAAAATTGGAAAAAATGTTGTGCTTACTATTACTGTGCATCGTTACTGTGCACGAAGGATGAAAGAGGTGTTAAAAATGTATGTAAGGATAAAATTGAAAAAAAATTCATCTGAATTTTTTATTATCTTTACTGTATAGGAATCGAATTATTATATTAATGTGCATCGTTACTGTGCACAATTATTACTATTCATCTAAATTTTTTATTATTTTACTGTGTAGGAATCGAATTATTATATTACTGTGCATCGTTACTGTGCACGAGGGATGAAAGAGGTGTTAAAAATGTATGTAAGGATAAAATTGGAAAAAATGTTGTGCTTACTATTACTGTGCATCGTTACTGTGCACGAAGGATGAAAGAGGTGTTAAAAATGTATGTAAGGATAAAATTGAAAAAAAATTCATCTGAATTTTTTATTATCTTTACTGTATAGGAATCGAATTATTATATTAATGTGCATCGTTACTGTGCACAATTATTACTATTCATCTAAATTTTTTATTATTTTACTGTGTAGGAATCGAATTATTATATTACTGTGCATCGTTACTGTGCACGAGGGATGAAAGAGGTGTTAAAAATGTATGTAAGGATAAAATTGGAAAAAATGTTGTGCTTACTATTACTGTGCATCGTTACTGTGCACGAAGGATGAAAGAGGTGTTAAAAATGTATGTAAGGATAAAATTGAAAAAAAATTCATCTGAATTTTTTATTATCTTTACTGTATAGGAATCGAATTATTATATTAATGTGCATCGTTACTGTGCACAATTATTACTATTCATCTAAATTTTTTATTATTTTACTGTGTAGGAATCGAATTATTATATTACTGTGCATCGTTACTGTGCACGAGGGATGAAAGAGGTGTTAAAAATGTATGTAAGGATAAAATTGGAAAAAATGTTGTGCTTACTATTACTGTGCATCGTTACTGTGCACGAAGGATGAAAGAGGTGTTAAAAATGTATGTAAGGATAAAATTGAAAAAAAATTCATCTGAATTTTTTATTATCTTTACTGTATAGGAATCGAATTATTATATTAATGTGCATCGTTACTGTGCACAATTATTACTATTCATCTAAATTTTTTATTATTTTACTGTGTAGGAATCGAATTATTATATTACTGTGCATCGTTACTGTGCACGAGGGATGAAAGAGGTGTTAAAAATGTATGTAAGGATAAAATTGGAAAAAATGTTGTGCTTACTATTACTGTGCATCGTTACTGTGCACGAAGGATGAAAGAGGTGTTAAAAATGTATGTAAGGATAAAATTGAAAAAAAATTCATCTGAATTTTTTATTATCTTTACTGTATAGGAATCGAATTATTATATTAATGTGCATCGTTACTGTGCACAATTATTACTATTCATCTAAATTTTTTATTATTTTACTGTGTAGGAATCGAATTATTATATTACTGTGCATCGTTACTGTGCACGAGGGATGAAAGAGGTGTTAAAAATGTATGTAAGGATAAAATTGGAAAAAATGTTGTGCTTACTATTACTGTGCATCGTTACTGTGCACGAAGGATGAAAGAGGTGTTAAAAATGTATGTAAGGATAAAATTGAAAAAAAATTCATCTGAATTTTTTATTATCTTTACTGTGTAGGAATCGAATTATTATATTACTGTGCATCGTTACTGTGCACAATTATTACTATTCATCTAAATTTTTTATTATTTTACTGTGTAGGAATCGAATTATTATATTACTGTGCATCGTTACTGTGCACGACGGATGAAAGAGGTGTTAAAAATGTATGTAAGGATAAAATTGGAAAAAATGTTGTGCTTACTATTACTGTGCATCGTTACTGTGCACGAAGGATGAAAGAGGTGTTAAAAATGTATGTAAGGATAAAATTGAAAAAAAATTCATCTGAATTTTTTATTATCTTTACTGTATAGGAATCGAATTATTATATTAATGTGCATCGTTACTGTGCACAATTATTACTATTCATCTGAATTTTTTATTATTTTACTGTGTAGGAATCGAATTATTATATTACTGTGCATCGTTACTGTGCACGAGGGATGAAAGAGGTGTTAAAAATGTATGTAAGGATAAAATTGGAAAAAATGTTGTGCTTACTATTACTGTGCATCGTTACTGTGCACGAAGGATGAAAGAGGTGTTAAAAATGTATGTAAGGATAAAATTGAAAAAAAATTCATCTGAATTTTTTATTATCTTTACTGTATAGGAATCGAATTATTATATTAATGTGCATCGTTACTGTGCACAATTATTACTATTCATCTGAATTTTTTATTATTTTACTGTATAGGAATCGAATTATTATATTACTGTGCATCGTTACTGTGCACGAGGGATGAAAGAGGTGTTAAAAATGTATGTAAGGATAAAATTGAAAAAAATATTTATTATATTACTGTGCATCGTTACTGTACACGAGGGATGAAATAGGTATTAAAAATGTATGTAATGATAAAATTAAAAAAAATATTGTGCTTACTATTCATTTCAAAATTTACACCTTTATATATAAAAGATATATAGCTGAGAGATGATGAGTAGGGGATCGAGGGTCTCTTTGAAAATCTTCCTCCGCGCGTACGTATTAGTGAAAAGGCCAAATGAATTGACCTGTTCAAAAAACAAACTAAAACAAAACAAAACTTGAGGAAAGAGGAAGGCTAGCTACGATATTATTATATATTAATGAGTGAGTTCTAAGAAACAAACAAAAATAAAATTGAATATTATAAGAATCTAAATAATAAATATTGGTTTATAAGTGAATGGATCACGACTTGACAACTCTACACAAATTAACATTATTAATTGCATTGCATGCAGATGCATCGTACTAGATCTATGAGCAACGTACCCTTAAAACTTCCAAGCTAGGACTAGATACGAAACCTAGCTAGCCCATGGCTGCATTAAGAATTTATTTTCTTCTAGCTTAATTAATTTGCTAGATAGTTATAAATTAATTAATTGGCTACAATATATGCAATTTTTTTTTTTTGTTTTTTTTTTTTATAGATTTGGGGATCTAAGAGGGTTTCGAATTCCAAACCTCTATTTTGAACGTAGAAATAATGTCAATCAAGTCATAGGCCTTTGGCACTATACATATATATATATATATATTATGTGAAAGTAACGTGTAAATCACATTTGCCTAATTCAATTATACCATTATTTTTAAAAATTAATACTGTTTTTATTAAGAAAAAAATTTTGATTAATAATCATGTAATGCTTTTAGAAAAAAAAAATAATTTCTAAAATAAAAAATTTGACAATTATTAATCATTATTAAGTAGATGATAAATAATTACACGCTTTCATTTTTTTTCTTAAGTAGATGATAATTAAGTAGATGAGAATCACAAGATAAATAGTTGTTTTTTTCTTGGTTTCTCAATGCCATTTATTTACTACAAATTAAAACCAGAATAGTTAGAAAATATAATCCTTAAAATTTTTTAGAGTATATGTTTCCAACACCCCCCTAGTAAATAAAGCTCATTCTCACGCTAGCCATATATGAACATAAAACAGGATGTGATAGAACTGTTGCATACCTCAACTAATGCACTGTATCGTCTATCTAGATTGGGAGTCATGTGGAGAGCCTTTGAGTGAAATGGAGAGTTATCCCCGACAAAAATTAGAGAACGGCATTGTAGTTCTCTCAATCCCTCTGTAATGTCAGGTGCAGCAGATCATATGATCTGCTGCACCTCCCTTTATATTTATACTCCAACCAAAGTTTCTTTTCATGTTAAGTTACCAAATGGTCACCAAGCCGAGGTCACTCATCATGGCACAGTACAGTTTAACGATAAATACACATCTCAGCAAAATATGAACAACACTTGCCACCAAATCAATACAAGTCAGATGGCGAGGCCATCAATCACCACAGCTCAGCAACATCATCTCAGCACAATACCAAAATAAAGGAATCTTCTAGAATCAATGAGCTGTAATTCTGTTAGGATATTTGTATAAAGTTGTAGGAATGATTCTTTTATTCATGCGTACATATAACCTACTATAAATGGAAACAAGTTGCTGCATTGTAAAGCAGAAGAAATTAACACACACAAACATTCTTTCCCGTATCTTTTCTGTTTTGTCTATTTTATTCTCTCTCTGATACGAGTAGAGTTGAATTCGGGTTTCCAAGAGAGGAATTAGATTGGGCCACCGAATCACTGCAACTCGCATTGAATTAGTTACCCATGCAAGTTGTTCAATATGGGATGAATAAATGCCTGGTCTGCACAGAGTGCAGTGCCGTACACTAACGCGAGTTAGTCTTCCAATAAGTTATAACTCCACCACCGGCCACCCTTATCTATATTTTATAACATTCTATAAAGTAACGGCTACATATGATATGTATGACAATTATATATCTCTCCAAAATAATTAAGGGTCCTACTTCGGTCTCTTAACCATTTGTATCTCTAGTCATTTCTTATAAGAAAGAGAAATACATGCGTTTATTAGTTAATTACGAATATAAGGAAAACAAATCGCCTTAATTAGACGTTGGACAAGCTGCTTGTGCGAATGGGTAGCTTTGATCATTTAGTCACGCCATCTCTAAGATAGGATGTCGCTATATTGAAAAGACTAAGGAGGGCATGCAGCTTACTTGCAAAACTTCTTAAATCTATAGAAGAAGTATTCTCTATCTCCCCACATATATATAGTGATACCTTTCTTGTCTGTTCATATCCACCAATCAATTATATATAATATTAGTTTTATAAAATTGTGAATATATATTATATAAGAAATTAACCAACGAAACACAATAGATTCCAATCCTTCTTAATTATATATTAATCTAATTACAAATACGTATAGTACTACTCCCCAAGATCATTACTTTGCTTAGACTACTACTTTCTCCCCTACTCTTAGATTCGTCAAGATTTTCTTTTCCCTTGTTTATAATTTTTTTTAAAGCCTTAATTTCAGAGGGCAATCATAATAATTAAAGCCAATATCCCATGATCAGGTGTATAAGTCATATTAATTACATGGCCGCCAACCATATAGATTAGAGGAAAGCGCAATATTGATGAACTTAAGTACTCAATCCTGATCACAACATGATATAAAAACATTATGTATATATGTAGACACTCAATTTGATGAATGATGTATGACATCATCAACTTCAGTGCCTCCAGATATAATAAAATCCATGTTCCTTGAAACTATATATCTTGTTTACATCACAATATGTCCCCTGGCACATACCTATAAAAATTAAGTGTCTCCTCGAGAGCTTATGTATAATCTAATTCCTATCTAAAACTAATATGAAGTCTCAAGACGAATTTGTTAATTAAAGCAACGTATATATATGGATTCTTTGCTCCTTTCTCTAGATCGATCTGTTTTGCTCTTTTGGGTTTATGGCCGGTCGTTGGTTTCTTAGCCAAGGAATTAAATACCTGAAAATAGATGCTTTGCTTGGAAGCAACAAAGAATAGAAACAAGGAAATTTTATTCCATTTCAAAGCAATAACCTCTCTCATTAATGCACGCAAGTCTTCGAGGTTTATTGATTTTCTCAGAAATTAGTGGGTGACTTTAATGATAGAAGCATAACATTATTTCTTGCCGATTCCAATCCTCACTCATTCCAACGGGAAGCTAGCACGGGGACGTCTCATGAGTTGCAAATATATATAGCAATTGGCACACGTACATTATATTTAGATATATATCCATCATAAACGAATGGATGAGCTAATTAGTGTAGATAACAATGAAGGAGATCAGAAATGGATACGGCATTATTGCAGCTCTCATAAAATACTGCTGGTGGGTGAGGGAGATTTCTCTTTTGCTGCATGCTTAGCCAAACGATTCGATACTGCTGCGAACATGATTGCGACCTCCTTTGATTCCGAAGGTACGTACATATTATTTGGGAGGAGGAGTACATGTTGCATCTCGCTCGAAGTCGCAGTAAAGTAATTCACAGCGCGTATTGATCCATACCTGTCATGCATGATCAATTTTCAACTTTCATGATCTAAAACCATTTCGTCTTATCTTACTATCCAGACCTCTAGTAATAAACAAATCATGTTATTTAACTTATCTCTGATTAATTTATTTTACAGATCCTAATGCACAATGTTTCTAGCCTCACTACACAATACATGTACAGTAAGTTTACATCTATAATTTTGGACTCTTTCTAACTGGAAGCTGTTCGACATGTGTGTGCATGCCATGCAAAGAGTTTTTGATGCAAAACTATTCGAATGCCAAAACCAATTTGAAAGAACTCAAAGAAAGGAGATGCACTACTTTGCACAATGTGAATGCACATACTATGATCCTACACCCTCTCCTTAAATTGAAAGTGTTCGACAGGATAATCTACAATTTTCCTCATGCTGGTTTCATGTTTTCTGAAGATGATGATCGCCAAATTGAGTAAGTTTTCTGTTTATTGTTTTTTTCTTTTCCTTTTCTATTATGGAAAAGATGACGGTTCTGAGCATGCACTACAGTAAAAGGTATATCGATATGTATATATATATATCCTGCTTGGCCATGATCAACAATGATAATCGTGTAATTTGTTTCAGGCTTCACCAAGAGTTGGTCAGGGGATTCTTGAGGAATGCATTTGACATGCTGACAGATGATGGAGAAATTCATATTACCCACAAGACGACTCATCCTTACAGCAACTGGAACATAGAGAAGTTAGCAACGGAGATTGGCCTATGTTTGCTTGAGGAAGTGGAATTTAGTATGTGGGATTATCCAGGTTACGTTAATAAGAGGGGATCGGGGAGTAGAATCAACAACACCTTCTTTGTAGGAGAATGCAGTACTTTCAAATTCGTGAAAGCATATTTTGCTAAAGGATCTGAGTCAGATGATGCTGAGTTGTCAGATAGTACATTGATTGCGCTTAGATACCTTGAGTTGGCAGATCAATGCAAAAATGACAGGTAATCGTGATCTTTTCTTAATTGGGACAGTTTTTAGTACGTTTCGGTATTTTAGTCATAATGTTGGTTGTTGGTATCAAAACCGCACATATGACCTTACTTCGGAATATAATTTTCTATTAGATTAAATTTTTGGGACAAGTGGTGATTATATATGGTATCAGAGCAGAGGTCCTAACTTTGAACCTTGACTCTACATTTTATCTCATTTAATTAAATATTTCACATGTTAGGCCACGGATTGAAGGGAAGTATTAAGATATAAAATAAATAATAAAATCTACATCTTCCATCATCTTAAACTTTTGGGACAAATGGTGATTTCACATAGTATCAGAGTAGAGATCCTGAGTTCGAACCCTAACTCTACATTATACCTCATTTAATTAAATATTTCATGTGTTGGGCCTACTTATTGAGGGAGAGTCTGACCCACATGTGAATGAGAATGCTAAGAATATAATACAAATAACTAAGAGCCTGTTTGGGATTGAGTTTGAAAGCTTTAAAAGTACTTTTAATTGTTTAAAAGCTCTTTTAAAGAAAAAATGATATGTTTGGTAAATTTATAAAAAGTACTTTAATCACCTAAATAAGCTAAAAATCTACTTTTTTAAAAAGCACCAAATTGAAGCTTTTATCGAAAAGCTCCTGCAGATAACTGTATATTTTTAAAAAATTAATATAACTAACTTTAAAAGTACTTTAGAGACATGGTTACCAAACATTAAATGACTTTTTAATAGTAGAACTTTTTATTTAAGTTAAAAGCTATAAGTTCTAAAGTTATAAGCTACATTTTCCACCGCAACCCCAAACACGCACTAAATCTACCTAGTCTTCTTATTAGCTTAACTTTTAAAACAAGTGACTATTTCACATGATATCAAAGCAGAGGTACAGAGTTCAAACCCTGATTTTACACTCTATTTCATTTAATTAAATATTTCACATGTTGGGTTACCCATTGAGAAGTTTGACCCACACGTAAGTAGAGTGTTAAAATAAAAAATAAATAAGCTAATCTGACTCTTCCATCATCAACTTAAACTTTTAGGACAAGTGGAATTTCACACGTTCCACAATTATCTCACTCTGTGTAAAATTGCTCGGAGATCCAACTTGTTAAAGCAGATTAAAAAAATCCCATAAATCTTTAAGATCAGCTTATGATCATAAAGTGGGCGTCGTTTGGTTTTTAGAGAGTGAAACTCCCCCTTCTCTCTAGAAAATTCCATTCTTGTGATAGCCGTTGCCGAAGAGGAGAGTGGAGCTATGGCTCTTAGCCTCCTCTCCTTCTCATTTTCCTTTTCCGCTTTGTGTATATACTTTCAAAGTAGTGTATTTTTCTCCTCTCTCCTATGGTTTAGTTTTGGTCAAATCTGCTAATCTTTGACCACCTTTAGCCTACCGTGCCGTGCCACCGTTTCCTACAGTCGCCGATTTACAGGGACGACACGAAGCTGTGCCAAAATGCTCGGCATGTTGTTCTCATGCACGGCTTGTCGCCACACGTGCTCTTCACGCGTCGCCACACTCCGACGGCTACACGCGCCGTTCCAGCTGCTTCATCTCGCCGAGATCTTTCAGATCTGGGCCACCCCATCCTCTTCCTATCAGCGTGTGGCTGTCTCACGCCATCACATGTGTGCGGGATTGTAGATGATCACTAGCTGCAGATCAGTCCACCCGATACCGTGCTTTCTATTATATTTTCGCTTTTCCTAACTGGTGATTTCGAAGAAAGAATTGTGGATCTCTCCAAAAATCACCCTATGACAACAAACAACAGTGCACCCACCACACTCACTGCTTCTAGCGGAGCTGTTCGCAATTTATTGCAAACGTCTTATTACCGTCTTTTAAGACGGCATCCTCTTGATAGGACATAGATGAAGACTAAGAAATTAGTCGCTAAAACCCGTTTTCTCTTTTTTTTTATCCACCTCTTTGCACTGTTGTTATTGTTCTAGCCTTCTAGGACGTTTGTTGGGGAATCTCACCCCCTTCTCATGTATCATTTTTTCTACTTTTTTAAAAAAGTCTACTCGCTTGCTTAGAAGGAAAAAAAAAAAAAAAAAAGCTTATAATTATGATCATGATATTCATCAACACAAAAATTCGATGTCTCATATATATATATATATATAGTTAGAGTTTATTGTCAATTAATCAACTAATTTTATATATGTTCTAAAACCCAGGAATATTCGTGGTAGTGGCCGGCGTGTACGTGTAATGAAGGGACGTAACAATATCAAACGTCGCAGGGATTGGACAAAGGAAAATGATTGGACAAAGGAAAATGCTTTAGCTCCTGATAAAGAATCCGACAGTGACTCGTGGTAGATTTTTTTTATTTTTTTATTTTTTAATAAAATGCACCTAATGAAGAAATTATATAATATAAAAATAGCTGAAAGTATATTTTTTACTCAACATTTGAATGAACTTAATATTATCACAAATTAATTATTATATGTTGAAATTGAGTTTGGTAATGAGATTAGAGCATTAATTATGTTGGCATCATTGTCAAATAGTTGGAGAACTTGAACAATGAGAGTGAGGTGATAGAGAGTGGGAGAACTTGAGTTGAGTGAAAATCTTGCAATAGTCACATTGTACCTCTACATTATTTTGAATAAAATTCTCTACAATTTTATAGACTTAAACAAATTATTGAATCACGTAAATTTCATTGTAAGATTGTTTTTCTCTTTTTTTCTTTATTATTCTCATATTATCGTTCCCAACATAACCCCGCCATGCAAATCAGCCAAATCCTACTCAAACACCTTTCTCCAAAACCAAAAATTCCAAATTAAGTCATTGATTTAGCACAATATATATATATATATATATATATATATATATGAAAAAAGATATTTACAATCGTGAATTGTGTAATTTCCATATAATCACTTTGAAAAAAGTAAATAAAATATGAGATCTGCATAAAAAAATTAATTTTTTAATTGTAGATCTCACTATTTTTCAAAGCAATTACACAACGTTTATGCATTTCACGATTGTAAGTAGAATTACTCATATATATATATCTTTATATATAAAAAGTGGTTATCAAATAAAAAATCTTGTTTTAACGGTTTTTGTTCTTTTTTCATAAAGTTAATCCCATTTGTTTCATAAATCATGGTCAAGTTAACGTTTGTTGTTTCCTTGCATGATTTCGGTCATTAGCTTTTATTTTGGTAGGCGTGCATGAATCATTAGTCACTCTGTAACTACCGTACCATCCCCAAGGCCAAGTAGCGAACTCAATTATCTATCTACCTGTGGGAAATTGAGATATCTCTCCTTATTTTATCTGATTAATTTTTTTAAAAATATATATCTATTCTATTATAATAAGTGGTTCTCTAACTGTGAATAGTAACTTTTCTTATTTTTCTGTTAAGTTCGTTAAGTCATGTTTTACCAAAAGGCCCTTAAGACTATTAACCATTTGACGTGTAGCTTTCTTATAGAATTTAATAATCCTTATAAAATTTAATAAAAGATGATTTTGTTGTTATTACATATATATATATATATATATATATATATATATATATATATACCACTTAGTGTTTAAGAGATGACTGAATTGTTTTTGGACTAATAGTTTACGTGGACTTGATTTCTTTGATGAGCTTAAGTTTTTATAAAATTAATAACTTATTTTATGTTGGAACCGAACTCACGTGAGATTTATTTTTATTAGACTTGTTTTAAATTATTTTTATTCCATTGTAGGCCTTATCCTAAGTCTCAATATTTGTATTTGCATAAATAATAGTTTTATTTAAGTTATATTATTAACTAATATTCTACTACAACTAAATTAAGTAATAATGATAATAAGAAATTAAAAATTATTAGAATGAATTAGTTTATTTTATTTAAAATTAAAAATTAATCTATTTACACGTTAATCATATCATAATACACACACACACACGTATACACGCAAAATTATATTTCTCCTGTGGTTTATTAAATGTGACAATTTAGGGCTGAAAGGTAATGCCTCATGCTAGAGATCAGGCCTAGACTCGGGTGCAGCATTTTGTTTTCCTTTTTTTTTTTTTTTTAAATAAATTTATTCAGTAGGTTTAAGGCCGTTGAATTCGGGTTTCCCAAGAGAGGAGTTAGATTGGGCCACCGAATCACTGCAACTCGCATTGAATGTTATAACATTCTACAAAGCAACGGCTACATATGATATATATGACAATTATATATCTCTCCAAAATAATTAAGGGTCCTACTCCGGTCTCTTGACCATTTGTATCTAGTCATGTGTACTGTGTGTGCGCGTTTTTATGGTCGATTGACTAACAAAAGGTTGTCTTGTACATGTTGTAGAAAAGATCCAAGTGTCTTATAAGGAATGCATGCGTTTATTAGTTGATTTCAAATATAAGGAATTAATGTATAAAATATAAAATAAATAATAAAATTTACATTTTAAACTTTTGAAACAAGGAAATTTTCAAATATTTCAAAATTATCTTACTCTGTTTAAAATTGCACCGAGATCCAGCTTGTTAAAATAGATTAAAAAAAAAAAAATCCCATAAATCTTTAAGGTCAACTTATGATCATGATATTCATTGAAACACAAAAATTCGAAATATCTAAGTGATAATTAGAAGAAATAAATTTAATTGCAATTATATGCTTACATTTAGTTTAATTTATATCATGATTGATTAATATTGTTTGGGAACCGCGTTCTGATGGGTTAATTGGATCTCTTTCCATTCAGAATCATGGATTCAACCCATGTAGACTACTTTCCATTGCAAGGCTAATAATAATCAAGTACGACGAACTTAATTAATATATTAAGCACGACATGACTTTGAATTCGTCACTGAGGAAACTTCCAGGCCAGGGTGCACTAGTCGGGGAAGGCTACTATCCCTCAATTTTAATGAATTTATAATATTTTAATATTAATGTATTGGTTTCACACCTGTTATGATTTATTTTATTTTATTTTATTTTGGATAGATTTTCAACTCTAAACTACTAATTAACGTTGCTAAGTGTGCAAGTAGTAACAAACAGTACGTGGCCAAGTCTAGTAGGCCATGTTGGCATCACCAAACCTCAATAAAAAAAAAAGACAATATTAATGTCCCAATCAAAATAAATAATACAAAGATACATAAGGGGAAAACAAACTAAGAACCAAAAAAAAAAAAACTAAGAAGAAGTCAACTAGTTTTGAATCCCCAAAAAATAAAAAATTAATTTCACAGATCAGAGAGTCAGAGACATATGCATGAGGCAGATAAGCGTGGAGATCGAGAGAGATATGACTTTTTTTTTTTTTGTGGACAAAATAATTGGTAGGCTTGTTTGTGTAAAAGTAGTCAACATCTTTGGCCTCGTGACATGAAATGAATTGGAATTAAAATTAAAAATAAAATAAAATATTATTAAAATATATTTTTTAATATTAATTTTATTTTAAAATTTTAAAAAAATTAAATATATTTTTTATTTTATATAAATTTTTAGAAAAAAATAGAATAATTAAATAAAATATGATAAAATAAATTAAGAAGAATTGTCAAAATAAACTAGAGAATAAAAAAATATAACAATATATAATTCAATAAAGTGGAGCCGATTTCATCCGGCATTTTAAATACTTTCGAGAGATATATTTCTAAAAATTTATGTATAATTACTTTTATAGATTTTTTATACACTTTATTAATATAATTAATTGTATATTTTTTTCATATAAAATAAATATTTTAACTAATTATATTAATAAAATACACAAAAAATATATATAAAAATAATTATATATAACATAACTTCATATAAATATATATATATATATATATATCCTGAGCATCCTATATATGTGTGCGTATATATTTATAATATTTACTTAAGCTTCCAGCCAATAATTAATCGAAGAAAAACTTGTAACACGGCCGTAGTACGTCCCCTGTCATGCAAAAAGCTTTCGCATGCGAAGACGTCCACTTGAGGTGTAATATATGGAAAATCTTGGATTTGTATTCTCATTTTGATCATTTATATATTTTTAATTTTTTATTTAATAATTAAAAAGTAATTTTTAATGTATTAATATATATTTTTTATTTTTAAAAATATTTAAATATGCTAAAAAAATATTAAAAAAAAAAACAGCACGCCTAGCATCATAGCATGTGAGGATACATACAAGTATGACTCGTAATATATACACGCCTAGCATAGAATTCTGGACCGCCGCCTAGCATGACTCGTAATATATACACACATATACAAGTATATATGGAAGGATAGCCATGCATGTGATGAATTTGGAGAGGCGTGCAATAATAGTGGCGCATGATCCAAGTTTCTGGAACAAGCTAGCTAGCTAGGTTCAGTACTAGACAAGAATAGTGGACTTTTACATATAGATACTACCAAACCAAGCCAGTAATTACCGTCGTGATATATGGGATCAGTCCAAGCTGGTTTCGATCTGAAAGTGCCGGGGTCTTTTTCTTCGACGCTTCTTTTTATTTTTTCCTTACTTTAGAGATTCTTCAAGCTCGGAGGTCTTCTGATCTGCTAGACTTCAAGATCATACCTTCTAGCTAGCTAGCCTTAATTAGTACAATTAAATGCAGCTTATATATATATATATATATATATAATTACATGAGTAATATTTATATCATCATGCAGCTCAAGTACTAGTAGTTGATCTAGCTAGTACTTCAATTCGATTTTTCAGTAATTGAGGATGATCAGTAATTCATTACTGGCACGTACGTACTACATGATGATCATATATTATTTCTCAAGTCTGATCATCTACTACTACTTGAGCAGGCAGCATCTTGAGTCTTTTTTTCTATGACTTGATTCTTAGCTAGGTTTTTGGTGCACATGATATATGATCGATCTGCGTGCGAGTGTGTCATACTGTGTCCGTTCGGATTAAGAAAATAGGTAAAATAAGCCAGCAGCTAGCTAGCTTAAAATAAAATGGCAGCCAACTAGCTAATTAATAGAGCCAAGTAGGGCATATATATATATATTTATAAAGCTGAGAGATCGGTAGGGGAGGGTCTCTTAATTTGAAAATCTTCCTCCACGCGTACGTATTAGTGAAAAAGGCCACAATTGAACTGTTCAAAAAACAAAACAAAACTTGAGGAAAGAGGAACTAGGTAAGGATATTATTATATATTAATGAGTGCGTTCTAAGAAACAAACAAAAATAATATTGAATATAAAATCTAAATACTAAATATTGATTTATTATAAGTGAATGGATCAGGACGTGACAAGTCTTATACACAAATTAACATTATTAATTGCATTGCATGTAGATGCATAGTACTACTCTTAACTTCAGAACGTCGACATGCAGATCGATCATCACTTGCTCCAAATAATTAATAATAGCAATATATATATATATCATCCTCCAATAAATCCATCAGGAAATCATGACATCTTAATTACGAGCCGGCTAACCGGATTAATATTATTAATACTGCAATAACTAGAGATCATTCTGAACCGATCGAGGAGCAGTAGTACTGGCTGGTCATCTACCTAATATTTACGTCAAACATCATTAATTCATATCCATTGGCCGGATTTGTTGATTTCTTTTTTACTAATTTTCATTCATTATTTATATAATATGGCTGTGACGATAACTACATATATATATATTTGATTAATTAATATATATGTCATTAATACAAGTATTTTATTTTTATATACTGTTGATTATTATAACTATTTAATTAAAAGATCAAAGAGAAATAATAACGCATGCATTGTATGTGCATGAGGGCAAGATTGGAACTAATATTGTACGGCCGGGGCTAATTTTGAGATCGACCATGGCCGCCTAGTATTCCCACTTGAACGTGGGGTCCGGGCTTCATATATATCTATTATATATTATATATTAATTAATGATGAGATGATCAGTACTTGGAGTAGTCGACGCGTCGTCAACGATTGAATATATAATAATTTCGATCGAGTAATTAGTTAGCAAGCCATGTTTATATATAGACCGAAAATTTCTTTCTCCAAAGACATGAGTAGTACTGATCATTAGGCCACTCGTCATCAAGATCAGTTGTCTTCTCTCGCTAGCTAGCTATCTGCATGCGCGCTTGCAGCTTCTTGTTGCTAATTCCTCTAGCTACCTAAAACATGAAGGTAAGCCTACTTAAATATATGATATATATATATATATACGGCTTCATTCATGCATACATGAGTGTAAAATATTGTGCTTTTTATTTTTCAATCTGATCGTGCATATATATAAACAAATATGGTAATGCAGCAAAAGATAGTTATAAAGGTGCATATGACCTGCGACAAATGCCGAACCAAGGCCATGAAGATTGCGGCCACATCGTCAGGTAATTATTAGCAGTTATATGTGATCATCTGCGTATTCAAACTCATGATGACTTTTCAATATCATTAGGTACGTACATAGGTATATATATAGTTACATATACAGATCAATACGATCGAGGGGCATAATAATTTTCATGATCAGAGAAGTAGATCATCAGCTGCCAATATTGACGTCCGTGGTTATTAATTAATAATTTGACAGGTGTGATATCGGTGGGAATACAAGGGCCAGATAAAGATCAGTTGGTGATAACTGGCGAAGGTGTTGACTCCGCTTGTCTGACCCGCTCCCTAAAAAAGAAGTTTTGCTATGCCATCATTTTAACTGTTGAAGAAGTAAAGGAGGAGAAGCCCAAGCCGCCTGAACCCCCCCCGCCCCCGCCCCCGCCACCCTGCCATTGTGTATGGCCACCACCACCACCGCGTCCCATGTACTGCGGAGTCGTCTGCCAGGATCAAAATCCAAGTTCCTGCCCCATCATGTGACCATCACCCAGATTAATTGTCTCTCTCATGATGAATTAATGTTTGCATCCCCGATTGTAGCATGATCAGGTCCTCATCGATCGATGATCATGAGTTTCAATTCCCTTTTTATCTGTGCAGGCTGTACGTACTTCATGTATAATAAAATAGTAAAATATATGTGCATGGCTTCTAGTATATATACTGTTACAGATAATATATATGTGCGAACTAGCATTTGCTAGGTAAAAATAGATTTTGTATAGTAATTTATGCATTGATTATTTTTGTATGTAAACAAATTATAGAAAAAGAAGAAAATTTTCTATTTCATAAAAATTATTTCTATTTTCAATTCATATAGTTTCATTAAACATATATTTTACAAATTAATATTAATATTAGTGCCTAATTAGTGCATGTTTGTAAGAAAGAATATATATATATATATATATGCTCTCTTGCTATGTCGTACGTTTGATCTTTTGGCCGATATTTTATGTATATATATATGGGCTGAAGTTAATGATAAATTAAAAGCAACCGGCCAGTTTATATATACGTTCGTAATTTGTTAAACAATAAATTATAAATGCATGCTGCATGTTCGTCATGTCCACTTGTACAGTAGTCATGATATTGATCTTCCCCATTTTTTTTATTTAATAATTAAAAAAAATTAATGAGTTATAATTTTTATTTTTTTAAATAATACTTAAAAGATTTTAAAAAAATACTTAAAAGATTTTAAAAAATATTTGTTAAAAATAAAAATAAAAATTTAAACTTCTCTATCTACAGACTCTCCGTAGTGGAGAGTGTCGAAGGTGTTATAGCCCTGGGAGTAGATAATAGCTAATGATATCTAGCTAGACAGGTGAAGTGACAACTTTGACCGTTGGGTAGTCATTCATATATGGCCGGCCGGTCAGTTAGGGATCAGTACTACTTAAGTTATATGGAAAATGCTAGTCAGCTGATTTCTATCGCTTTAATTTCTTTATTTTTTTATTATTACTTTTTTCTTAATAATTAAGTAAATATTTTTTAATAATGTTCTAAAAAAATTTTATTTTTTTAGTTATTAATTTTTTCTTAATAATTAAGTAAATATTTTTTAATAATATTCTAAATTTTTTATTTTTTTAAAAATATTCAAATGTATTAAAAATATATATATATAAAATACAAAAAAAAAATCTCAAAAATGCATAAACAGAAATCCAACGGGAACTGCCAGCAATGAGAGTAGTACCTTCCAAGTTATATATATATATATATATATGGAATAATGTTCTTCCTTAATATATCTAATTAATTAGTACTGTCCCTATAGTTTGCTAGCTAGGTAGCTTGATTTGCTATATGTATTTTCATAACCTATCTACTTGAAGTTAACATGAAATGTAAAACCTGAAGAGTCCGAAATTTCTTCGATCTGAGATATATAATTCCATGATGTGGGTAGATAGATTTTAAACGGATTAATTAAGCAAATGCATGCTTCTTCTCAAATATTATATCAATGTATATATACAAATGCATGACACAACTCCACAAGGAATCATATCCTTTAATTTTCTTACTCGAAGTGATCAGACAACGTACTGAAGTAGTGATCATTTTACGAGAAAACGTCTCCAATTTATAAGGAAACTGGATCGATCTAATAATGCATGGGGTGCACACCTCGCGTACATACATACGATGTGTGATCATTTATTATAAAAAAAACGGACTTTTACGATTAATTCATAATAATAAAAAGATTATTAGAAATTAAAATTGGTTATTAATAGTCTTTTCATTACTATAAATTAATCATAAAAGTCTGTTTTTCTTATAATGATCACAATGAGTACTACTCTCTTTATAAGATATTTTGGACGTCTTCTTAATACAAGCCTACTCTATAGTACTTTCTAATGTTATACATGGAATTACGAGTTTTAGAAAATGGAGCAAAAAATTACCTCATACAAATTAATAATTAAATAATTGGTGAAATAAATTAAAGAACAAGCTAGTACGTACCATATATTTATATATATATATATATATATTATGAAAAAATCTATTCATAATCTATTTTCTCATCATCCTCTCATGATATGACATTAAATAATAGGTTCATAAGTAAAATATAATAAATAGTCTCCAATCATTTAATGCCACATCATGAGATGGTGAGAGGATGACGAGCATTACTCATATATTATTCGTGTATGTGCATGTGTATTTATATATATATTTATATAAATACTTTAGCTACAAAAGTAAATTCATAAACTAATGTAACTTGATGCAGTACGTCAGATTGTAAAATTACTTTTGTTATAAAGTAGATATAATAGATCACATGAAACCATACACGTCAGTTTGTGGATTTACTTTTGTGTACTCTTTTTGTATATATAGCACTTCTCATATATATATATATAGAAAATTTATTTATTATCATTTTTCTCATCATCATATGATGTGGTGTGACATTCAATGATAGGTTTATAAGTGAAATATAATAAATAGTTCTCAATCATCTAATGCCACATTATGATATAATAAGTAATATTATTCATATACATATACATAGAGTTAGTTTACATACAGTCCTCATTGGGGACTGCTCATGTAAGTCCATGTAATTATGTTTAAAAAATTTTAAAATTACAATAATATCTTTTTTAAAATGATTTTTTTTCTCTTTTTACCCTCATTCATCAATAGGACTGCACACGCAATTCCTCACTTAGGATTGCAAATAGAATTTCTCATGTAGATATACATACCCGGTACTTACTTTAGTAAGGTATTATCGGCCGAGTTATTTTACAATGAAAATATAAGTCCCTCAAAATTAATGTTTGGAAACGTTTACTATATATATTCTCAATTGAGAAATTCTATTTGCAGTCCTCAAGTGGAGACTGCATGTGTAGGCCCTTTATTAAATGAGAACAAGTATAATTTTAAGAGGGATATTTTTATAATTTTAAAATTTTTTTAAGATAAAATTGCTTAGGCATGCATTGTAATCCCCAAATGGGGACTATACATAACATTGCTTCAAAAATAATTTTATTTATCATTTCCACATAACACATACTATACTTATTTTAATTTTTTTTTTCTATAATAAATATGTGATGTATGGATGACAAGAAAAATAACTCAATTAATTTAAAAATGATAAAAAATTAAAAATTAAAAATTAATATTAAAATATATAAAATATATGGTACGAGATTATCAATAGCATTCTCATATTTTAAATTCGGTATGAAGTCTCTAGAGTATCATTGTTGGTGTAATTCAATTTGTGTCCTAAAACCTTTGTTGTTGAATATCCAAAAAGCCTTGGTGCAATTATTCTTTCGACGTTTTAAGGGTTCAAACTTGGGCTGGGGTTATTGATATTCTTATATTAAACAAGTATTTTCAAATTTTCCATAAAAAAAAAAAAAAGTATTTTCAAATTTGTTAAGTGTTAATTTGGACTGTTGTGTTTTTGGGCTTACCTTACTTTGGGCTTAGTTTAATATGGGCTTGGTTTTAAATCTCCTAAATTAATAAAGTTTACTTATGCTATCAACTTTATAATAGCTATTTAATTAGATAAGAGTATTATAGCACGTTTTCTAGAAAGTTTAGTAATGTTAGTACTTTATATAGATAACAAACTACGAAAAGACATTTAGAAGTAGCACTAGAGGTAAATAGCTTAATCATAAATTAGGATTAGCATATGTTAGCTAGTTATATATATTATTATTAAAACTAATTCTTTCGAAAGCAATGTTTACGTAACATGCATGTTATGATATTTACAAGCACGTCATTTATCATGTTTCATTTCGCATATTATAGTTATATATGTATTACGCATCTCATGCATATCACGTTACATAAGATACGTAAGTTATCTTAAGTTCAAGTGCAAGATAAGATCAAATTAATTAATCAGATGACCATTTATATATATGGTACTAATGCAATTTCAGGGTAGGTGTACAAGCCACATGCTTCAGCGAGGTCCACCGTAGTACACCAAAGTATTACACAATCGACTTCCTTTGTTGTAGAATGGGAAGTTAGTGCACAACCTTACACACAAAATTAAGTATGTTGGCCAGCCATATTAGCCAGATCAGTAAGATAAATCAGATCAATCAGTTAATTCAGATAAATTAATCATATGCATAGCATAAGTATCAGCATAATTATCATGATTTTAAGTTCTCAGCATTAAATATTTTATGAAAAACTTTATGTTAAGTATGTTTACGTTATGATGAGTTTCTTATTGAATCATCGATTCATTTTAGTTATTTTTATGTTTTTTTAAAAAAGCTACACAACCTCCTACTATTCACACAATCTCCACACACTACACTTTTTTATTATTTTTTCTTTTATCAAATATTTAATATATGGATAATGAATAGAAAAATTCAATTAGTTTATGAAAAATAAACTCAAAATTTTAAAAAAATATATTAAAAAATTAATTAATTTTTTTCAAAACATGGTGTGTGGAGGTTGAATAACATTGCTCATATTTTTAAACCACCCTAGTTAAGCATGATGACTAGTACGAGTAGGCGGGCCAGGCTTACTTGGAGCAGTTAATTAAATTCCAGACTCTCTAGAATAATTTTTTTTATGGCAGAAATTTTATTTAGTTATTAAGTAATAATACACACACAATACATTTTTATAACAAATTTCACAACAATGTTGAAAGATGAGGATATTTTTGTAAAATAATATTACTTTTATAAGGTTTTTTACGAAAATACCCCTTATTTAACACATTGTTGTGAAATTTGTTGTAGAAAAATAAAATATTGTGTATAAATCATTTTCCTTTTATAAAAAAATGATATCTCTTGCCAATATATTTTTATGAAAAGATGTGACACTCCTAGCCTACGGAAAGGGGGTGTTAGAGATGCTTATTGAAATATGTTAGATTGACATGTTTTGGGATTATCTAGTTTATTCTATCCAGGTCAATTGCACATAATGTTATTAAGGAAAATACTAGAACAGATTTGATGGCGGCATTGTTTGGGATGTACGAGAAGCCGTCAACAAATAATAAGGTGCACCTGATGAAGAAACTATATAATATGAAAATGCCTGAAAGTACGTCTATTATGCAACATTTGAATGAATTTACTACTATCACAAATCAATTATCATCTGTTAAAATTGAGTTTGGTGATGAGATTAGAGCATTAACTTTGTTGGCATCATTGCCAAATAGTTTGAGAACTTGAACAATGAGAGGGAGGCAATTGAGAGAGTGGAAGAACTTGAGTTGAGTGAAAATCTTGTACCCTTACATTCTTTTGAATAAAATTTTCCGTAGTTCTATAGATTTAAGCAAATTACTTATAAATTTTATTATAAGATTATATTTCTCTATTTTTCTTTACCATTCTTGCATTATGGTTCCCAACATAACCCCATCATGCAAATCGGCCAAATCCTGCTCAAAAACCTTTCTCCAAAACTTAAAATACCAAATTAATTCATTGATTCAGCACAATATATATATATATATACTAGCAGTTGGGCAACGTTTGAGAGACATTTGCCCAGTGTATAGAAATATTATTCTGAAGAATTAATATTGTTTTTATTAAGAAAAAAATTTGTTTAATAATGTAATGCTTTTAGAAAAAAAATATAATTTATAACACCAAATAGTAAGATAGACTTAAATCGGTTTTAAAGCATTTAAAATTAAAATCTTATTATTTATTATTGTATGTGCTTTTGGGTACGGCTGGAAACAACAAATACGTGAAAAAAAAAAGAACCTTGAACCAAAACCAGCAATATATAAAGCACGTTTTCTTAGTTTAATAAAACGATTATTTTTAAAAAGTGGTATAATTTTTATAAAGAAATAAAATACTAAGATATTCATAAGATATTATTATTTGATTTTAATGCTTCATAATGAATTTAAATTAATTAATAAATAATATTTTATTAGAATAATTGTATTTGTAAATGTAGTTGGTAAATAGATTTAAACTTAATTATTTTACATTTCTCTTTGTTTATATAAGGAATGAATATAAATTTTAAATTACAAATATAAATTTATAAATAATATAAACTTATATATAAATTATAATTTATATAAAATATCATATATATATATATATATTTATCTAATATACCTCCTAAATAAATGATCATCAATACATGAGTTCAAGGATCAATGCATGCTGCATGAACTTTGATAACTATTATTTATAAGTGATTGGGAAGAGAGAGATTAAAAAAATAAGAGCTTTTAAGAAGTGAGAGAGTGGTGGGTCTGTGATTACCGAAATCATGCAAGAAAACAATTAACTTTATTATAATTCATGTAACTAATGACATTAATTTTAATAATAAAATAAAAAAATCGTTAAATTAATAAAATTTCATCATACAGTCACTTTATATATATATATATATATATTTCTTTATATATATGCACAATTATATTTCTCCTGTTGGTTATTAAATGTGACAATAGGGCTGAAAGGTAATGCCTCATGCTAGAGATCAGGCCTCGAGTCGGGTGCAGCATTTTTATTTTTATTTTTTTCCAGGCTTACCTTTTGGGCAATAACATTGGTTGAATTCGGGTTTCCCAAGAAAGGAATTAGATTGGGCCACCGAATCACTGCAACTCGCATTGAATTTTATAATATTCTACAAAGCAACGGCTACATACGATATATATGACAATTATATATCTCTCCGAAATGATTAAGGGTCCTACTCCGGTTTCTTAATCATTTATATCTAGTCATGTGTACTCTGTGTGTGTGCGTGTTTTTATGGTCGATTGACTAACAAAAGGTTGTCTTGTACATGTTGTAGAAAAGATCCAAGTGTCTTATAAGGAATGCATGCGTTTATTAGTTAATTATGAATATGAGGAAAACGAATCGCCTTAATTAGACGTTGGACAAGCTGCTTGTGCGTGTGGGTAGCTTTGATCATTTAGTCACGCCATCTCTAAGATAGGATGTCGCTACATTGAAAAGACGAAGAAGGGCAGCTTACTTGCAAAACTTCCTAAATCTATAAAAGGATTCTCTATCTCTCCACATATATAGTGATACCTTTCTTGTCGGTTCATATCCACCAATCAATTATATACAATATTAGTTTTATAAAATTGTGAATATATCTTTTTATATAAGAAATTAACCAACGAAACACAATAGATTCCAATCCTTCTTAATTATATATTAATCAAATTACAAATACGTAGTACTACTCCCCAAGATTACTTTGCTTAGACTACTACTTTCTCCCCTACTCTTACATTCGTCAAGCTTTTCTTTTTCCTTGCTTATAATTTTTTTTCAATCATAATAATTAAAGCCAATATCCCATGATCAGGTGGATAGATCATATTACATGGCCAACAACCATATAGATTAGAAGAAATGCACTTAATTTAAGTACTCAATCCTGATCATCGCCACATGATATAAAAACATTATAATTTATATGATCTGCAGACACTAAATTTGATGAATGATGTATGACATCATCAACTTCAGTGCCTGCAGATATAATAACATTCATGTTCCTTGAAACTATATATATCTTGTTTACATGTCCCTTGGCTGCCTACTTCTTTTCTCTCTCTCTCTCTCTCTCTCTCTCTCTCTCTCTCTATATATATATATATATATATTGGAAATGATGAAACGTTGAATATACCCTATTTGTTAAATGAAACAAACAAAATCGATTATGCCTGCCAGGTATATATGTAACATACCTATAAAAATTAAGTGTCCCCTCAAGAGTTTATGTACGTAGTACTACTTTTAATAATCTAATTGTTATCTAAAATTAATATAAAGTCTCAAGACGAACTTTTTAATTAAAGCAACGTGTATATATATATATACATATAGATTCTTTGCTTTTCTCCTTTCTCTAGATCGATCTGCTTTTCTCTTTTGGGTTTATGGTCGTTGATTTCTTAGCCAAGGAGTTAAATAGCTGAAAATAGATGCTTTGCTTCGAAGCACCAAAGAAAAGAAAAAAGGAAATTTTATTCCATTTCAAAGCAACAACCAAATACATGCTGCATAGACCCTCCATCCTGATCTCAAGACAAATAAAAACAGTTAATCTGAAACAAGCCAAAGCCATCCGCCAATTACTACTCCCCAATCCAACCCATGCCCTGAAGTGCAGTATAAGCCAACAAAGCACCACCATACCCCCACTCTCCCCCCTCCCCCTTATCTCAAATAAACAAACAGAACCTCAAGCCATGCATCACCATCAATGGCGTAAAGCAACACCAACACCAAAACCCTTGCGTACCCGAAACCATTAATTAGACGAAGAAGGAAAAAAAAAAAACTTCAGCCCAGTAATGTTAATGTCATATTGTTGTTTCTAACAAAGGGTCCAAATAGACAAAGGAGTCCAAGTTAGAGTGCGATTGTTTGGTTTCTTCCATATTATGTGTGATAACTGTGGTGGGAGTAAACCTGGGAAAGCCCGGAGATTTCTTGTTGGATTGCATCCATGAGATCACTGTGGCACTTGCCTTCGCTAGGATGAGTGATTCTTCGGCTTACAAAGTTGAAACCACGTCTCGTCTCGCCCAATGGAGAATCGACAACTTGGCTTCCTGCACCTACCGCAAGTCCGATCCTTTCAAGATCGGAAAGTGGAATTGGTAAGACTCGAAAACACTCCTGTTTTTCATGTTAAAATCTTGAGAATTTGCTAACACAACGAGATTAATTATATGATGTAGTATCTTAATTTTGAGAATTTTCTTTTTTGGCTATTATCTTTATCTTAAAATTAGGCATTGAACTGTTAATGAGTGTTAAAAGATGTATAATTAGACTGGAATCCAGAAAAGAGGTAAAAATTTCTGATCCTTTCGCCGTCCAATGAACTTGTATTTAAGGAAGTGGAAACTCACCTTGTTACTGGGTTGCTGACAATTTTGAGGGAAAGCGAAATAATCTTTCTTTTGTGGAATTGCAAGTTGTATAGTTTTCAAAAGTTTGGGATAGAGTTATTTTTAATTTGTTTGTGTTTGTGTTTGAATTGAAGGCATTTATCTGTGGAAAAGAATCGCTTGCTGTTCGTTAAGTTATACCCAGAGATATCGAATCTAACAAGAGACCATCCCCCGATTGCGTCTTTCATCATCAGAGTGGTCAGTTCTGTGGGAGATCGCAGGGCCTTGACTCATCCAGGTAATGACAGTAAAGGTTTCTTTTCACATGTATAGATAGGAAGACCTTTGAGGATGATGTCTTTGAGAAACCTTGCTCTTAACCACTAATACATTTGACTCAAGATTACTGAATTAAAATTTGCTGATTGAGGTGAGGTCATGCTTGATTTCTTCTTTTCCACGAAACGATATTTTTGTTATGATTTTATTCTCCCGACTCCTGAGGACTGCAAAAATTTTGAGTTCCCTAGTGTAGACGAAAATCAGTGCCTTCAAAATAATAGTTGTCACTGTCGGATTATTGTTGATACCATTAAGGACTTGATGGATAAGATTTGGAATCTCATCAATTGTTTCTTCCTCCTTCAAACTCCTCAAATTTTCTTGGAATTTTCCCCCATAACATTTTATCCAACCAACTTTGTCTTCTGTGCAGAGATAACAGACAAGAAACTCAAGAACAACGACGATTTTGTTTGGGCGATAGAGGTTCCATTAACTGGGAAATTCATCATTGACATCGAATTCCTTGATTTGAAGATAGCAGCTCCAGACGTGAGCATCTATTTGCTATTTTAACTTCCATTCTATTGTATTGATTGAGAAGGGCAATTACCCTGAAAGAAAGTGACCATAAATTTACTCTAGTTAGATCATATGACGATGGTTTTACCATCTACAAACTGCATTTCCCAGGTCTTTCAGAAACTATATATTCTTAATGAGGGAAACCACAAGAGTGGCCTTACCTAGTTTAATGACATGCCATTGAATGTACAGGGTCGAGAACTTTGCTCTATTTGGGCGGACGGATTCACACAGAAAAGATCAAATGTGACAGCTCTTGCATCCCTTGGTCGAATGTTGGCAGAAAGCATTCACACAGATATCACAATTAATGCCTCTGATGGAAGCATTGGAGCCCATCGTGCTGTTCTTGCTGCAAGATCACCTGTTTTCCGCAGCATGTTTTCTCACAACTTGAAGGAGAAAGAAATGTCTTCCATAGATATCTCCGACATGACAATCGAAGCTTGCCAGACTTTTCTCAATTACGTATATGGGAACATTCAGCATGAAGATTTTCGGACCCACCGGCTGGCACTTCTTCATGCAGCTGACAAATATGATATTTCTGACTTAAAAGAGGCTTGCCATGAGAGTCTTCTAGAAGATATTGATGCAAAAAATGTACTTGAGAGGCTCCAGAATGCATCTCTATATCAATTACCAAAACTGAAGACCAGCTGCATGTGTTATCTTGTGAAATTTGGTAAGATATTTGACTTACGAGATGATTTCAATGCCTTCTTGCAATGTGCAGATAGGGACCTGATAGCGGATATCTTTCATGAAGTTCTTGATGCCTGGAAAGGATTCTGAAACCTGCCACTCTGCCTACAAAAGATAGGGTAGAAACAGGTCTGTTAAGCCAGTGTATGTTGCAAGGTCCATGAAAGCGAGTTGTTGAAAAGATTAATTTGGTGCGCAGAATCTCTATTTGTCATGATACATACAAATATTGGTTTTCATGACAGAGGAACACATATTCTTGAATACACATTGGTAAATGGAATGCAATTAATTTATAAACTATAGATTTACAATTTGGAAGATATTCTAATTGTGTTTTGGTAGCATATTGTTGCTGAGGATTCAACATCTTTGGAAGGCATTACACCCGCATGGGTGGTCAGGCTAGTAAACTTCCCTCACGGGAGGATATGTTAATAGATAGCGATGAAGGATTTCAGGGTAGGTATCTCGCGTGAAGAACCCTCAGCTAAAATAGTTGCATGCTCGTTTCAAACTGAAAAGCAAGAAGTGGATTCTGCTTTTACATACTACAGTTTGTTTCTCACACGTTAAATTCGACTATCAGGTTGCTAGCAAGAATCTGCTCGGTATTCTGATCTTCAAACTAGCAGAAAACTAATCGCCCGAAGGCACTTTCACCACAAAGCCTAATAGCCTATCTTTTCAAACTTCAATTCTACAATAAACCTTTTTATAGAAACTAAAATCTTAATCCAAAAGCAAATAGGATTTTGTTAAGTTTTAGTGATTCTTTAGTTTTGTCGATCTGGAGAAGTCAGTTGTGTCACCCCCATTGAGAAAACGTCTGTGATCGGAGGCCTTCCCACTTTATCATCAAACTCAATAATGACTTACTTCTTCTCTTAATTTTCTTTTCCCACGGTTAAGTCAGAGTGTAACAAGATTCAAGAAAAGCTCAAAGTCCCAACCTATGGAGTTCTAAAGAATCATTATAAGTCATAAGATCTTCCATCATCTCATACTAAATAGATATTACAATCTCTGATACCATTTATAAAGAAAAGCACAAACAATATGAGAATTTATACTCTAAAAAGATCAATCAATCTATGATTAGAACTGATTGAAATTATAATAAGACTCAATTCCACCTAATAAGAATCCAATATAAAGCAATTGGCACTGATCAATACACCTTGATTATACTCGTTCGTTTTTACCATACTTCATCCAATTAATAGGCCATTACAATCTCCCTCATATCTTTTTCGAGAAGCCATTATAATCTCTAGTCCTTAACTCCCTTTCTCGTCAGGGCCGTGTTGTTCTGAGTGACCAACGACATTGTTAATAGGTCATACCATTTACAACAATCTAAGGAAAATCAGAAAGTCATATATAGACTTAAAAAAAAAACAAAAACAAAAACAAAAACAAAACAAAACAAACAAACTAGCCAATGCTGCAATCAGAACGCCATCGTAACAGTGGCTCTTTCCCAAACGACGTGAAATCTTATTCATCGTAATCTGGTAATAAATTCGGAGTATTGCAAAGAGTATACAGTCATCAGTATTTTGTAATCAAGATTCTTAGGTTTCTAGCCAATACCTTTCGTAAAACAACATTACATGATAGCTAGTAGCATCAAAATGAATTTTTTACCATTTCCAGTAAGTGAAAACTAGAGATTGAAAGAAGGGAAAAACCTCGGCATAAGCCTGAGATCCAAGAGGGTGTGTTTCGAGACAATAACTTATTAAAATTTTTCTTACGGGAAAAATCACAAACTCACCTTTTGCAGAAACTCCAATAACAAGTCCACCATTTGTTCGAAATCTCTTGACTCTGGGGGTGGTTCTGTTTTCATATACGTTATTGTTTTTTATTGGTGGTGATAGGATAGGAGGTTGAGAGAATATATGGAGGGAAATTGGAATATTATTTAGAATCTTCGTCACATTTCATTATTTTCACTTTGTAATTGGAATCGTTGGATTGTTAAGATGGGCTCAATGGGCCAATGGCCGACAGAAAGAAGGTATCCAACCTGGGCTTGCCAGGATGTTCCAACCCAAAAGAAAGTATCACATTGAGTAGCAAGTTCCAGGTCCGTACGAATGGCCATAATTAATAACCTAGCATTTGTTTAGCTTATGATTCGGAATTTTCAGTTGTAATTCAAATCAGACACTTGATATGGGGATTATTGACCGAAATCTGAAATTCAGAATAGAAAAGAGGGAGATATAGACACGTGAGTTCCTTATTCAGCCTCTGATCTTACAATTCCATAATGATAATATTATTTACCCACACAATAATAATATCCCATGATTTGAGCCAATTAAGTTGTACGTCAACATGTTTGCTTCAACTCAGCAGGTTTAATCCACGTACGGTCGAGATGTTTTTAATTAATTAGTTGAAGTCTCTGAGCTGAGTTGAATAGACTCTGAGCTGTGAGTTGAATAGACTCTGCGCTGTTGTGATCATCTAGATGGCAATAGAAACCATATTTAGCATGTATGTACTCCAGTCCAATCTGTTTTACCTTTTATTTTTTTTAACAGATTCTCTTCTATCCTATTCATTCCTCTGTTGAATCTTACATCCAAGTTTCAAATATATCATTTCCAACTAAATGACAACCATGCGTATCATCTAGAAAGATAAAATTGGTAATAATTCTCTGGCATTACTCAATACCACAGAAAGTTTCCTTTGCAGTGGATATTTTTTTACCCTTTAAAAGACGAGCGAAAACAGAGTTTAAGACAGTAGAATGAACGAGCAGCCTACGTTCGCCTCTATTCATCAAAACTCTTTCTTGTTTTTTAATGAGTAGAGTACTTCAAAACAAGCAGATGGGTCTTCCTGTAATCCCTCTGCTTCTTTCATTCTTTCTTTTCTCCCTGTTGCATACTCCCACCCTTGCCGTTAAAAAGGTCAGCACAATTATCAAATTTTGATGTCTGCGCATGTGATTGAACTTTACAAGTTCCAACAATTGCTTTACCGTACCATTCATTTTGTCTGAATATTCAATAGAGTTCCGTTAGTGTGCCTCAATATAATGGTCCCACTTTGACATTTTCCTGCAGTCTTATATAGTGTACATGGGAGCACATTCATCACCTCTCCTGGAGCCTTCGTTGCATGACCTCCAACTTTTAACGAATTTACATTACAATTTCCTTGCATCGTTAATAGGAAGGTATAAAATGTTATAATATGTTGTGTATAATCTTTTTTCTTTCTTCTATTTTTTTCGTATTAAAGAAGAATGTCGACTTTGTTATTTGCAAATTTCTTGCACAGCACCGAGAAGGCTCAGGATGCAATCTTTTACTCGTACACAAGATTCATAAATGGATTTGCAGCAGTCCTTGAAGAGGAAGAAGCAGAAATGATTGCAAGTGAGGAATACGGCTTTTTAAGTTTCTTTGCATTTTCTTTTTAAAGAGAGAGAACTGAAGGCTGTATTTTCCTTCTTCTTCTTCTTCTTCTTCTTCTTCTTTTCCCCTGAGAATGGATTTGTTTTTTCACGTGCAGAGAATCCAAAAGTATTATCAGTATTCTTAAACCAGGGAAGAAAACTGCACACAACAAGGTCATGGGACTTTCTTGGACTCGAGAGAGTTGGAACAATTAATGCCGAATCAGCATGGAAGACTGCAAGGTTTGGTGAAGACACAATAATTGGAAACCTCGACACCGGTGAGTTTTTATTTTCTTTCTCCGTATAGTAAGGATCAAATAATCTTGTCTATCCATAGTAGATGCAATTGTTTTGATCTCCTTTGTATTTTCTACTTTTGCAATGTCATCACGAATCGCTATGTATACTTTTCCAAAATTCTTGGCGTACCCACTTTTTGTAATTGGGTTGTGCTAGGTGTATGGCCGGAATCAAAGAGCTTCAACGATGAAGGGATGGGTCCCATCCCCTCGAGGTGGCGTGGTATCTGTCAAAGGGGTAACAACGATGGAGTTCGTTGCAACAGGTCAATTATTTTGTTTCCTTTTCATGCACGCTTTCTGTAAACAAACATTGAATCTAAATTACCTGATCTTCTGGGTATTCTAATATATATGAAGTGGATTCACAGTTTCCAACGGTTGGTTATATATGTTTGTATGCAGGAAGCTGATCGGAGTAAGGTACTTCAACAAAGGCTATAATGCACATGCAGGCATTAGTCCGAACTCCTCCCATTTCACTGCTCGTGATCACAGTGGGCATGGATCCCATACCTTATCTACAGCTGGGGGTAGCTTTGTACCCGGAATTAATGTTCTTGGCAATGGCAATGGCACTGCAAAGGGTGGATCACCAAAGGCACGTGTGGCTGCCTATAAGGTGTGCTGGCCACCACTAGTAGAGGGTGGTGGAGAGTGCTTTGACGCGGATATCATGGCTGGCTTTGACGCTGCAATAGCTGATGGCGTTGATGTGCTTTCAGTGTCTCTGGGTGGCTCCGGCCCTAACGAGTTCTTTAACGATGCCATAGCAATAGGCTCCTTCCATGCGGTTAAGAATGGCATTGTTGTGGTTAGCTCTGCTGGCAACGATGGACCAGGTGCAGGGACCACGTCAAATGGCTCTCCATGGATGTTCACTGTTGCTGCCAGTACCCTTGATCGAGAATTCGCTAATTATGTTACACTTGGCAACAAGCTGCGCCTCATGGTACACACACAAACACAGACATTTTTTTTTAAGAAGGAGACGAGATTGCAATTTTATTGATATCCTCACTTATGGCCGAGGACACACACGTATATAAGGTTTCCGGCCTTATTCTTCGTACATGAAATGAAACTTCGCTGACATTCCAACTTCATGTAATTGCCAGGGAATAAGCCTTTCAACTGGAGGCTTGCCTTCTAATAACTTCTATCCAATGATCAGTGCTGCAGATGCTGCTGCTGCTAATGCATCAGCTCCAGAAGCGTAAGCACAAATGCTCCTGTGGTTCAAACAATATGAATGAATTCCTTCCATTTTCCTATCATAAACTGTTAATCCCCGTGTAGTCTTCTCTGTCAGGCTGGAACTCTTGATCCCAAGAAAGTGGAAGGCAAGATTTTGGTATGTCTCCGTGGGGAAAATGGAAGAGTTGAAAAGGGGTATCAAGCTCTTGCCGCAGGTGCTGTGGGAATGATATTGGCTAATGATGAGAGCGATGGGAATGGAGTTTCAGCCGATCCTCACTTGCTCCCTACTTCACATATCAGTTACACCAATGGCCTACGTGTCTTTGCTTACTTAAGGAGTACCAAGTACTTTTTCTTCGTATTTCACCTTTTTTCACAATATTTTGGAACTGTTTCAATTCAGTATTATTTTCCATCAACTTATAATTGTTATGTCCGGTTTCTAATATAGAAATATATATATATATATATATAGGAACCCTGAAGCTTTCATAAGTCGTGTAAGGACGCAATTAGATACAAAGCCAGCTCCATTTATGGCTGCTTTCTCATCTGCAGGACCCAATCTCGTCGAGCCATCGATCCTCAAGGTCTGTTAATATGGTTAAAGCGATTCAAATATCATTAACATTTTGTACATAATCTTAGGTGCATATTTATTGTAAATGATTATTGCAGCCTGATATCACCGCACCCGGGGTGGATATCATTGCTGCTTACAGCAAAGCCGTTAGCCCAACTGATATAGAATCTGACAAACGCCGCTTCTCTTACAATGTTCTCTCTGGCACTTCCATGTCATGCCCTCATGTTTCTGGCATTGTCGGCCTCCTTAAAACCCTCCACCCTACCTGGAGTCCCGCTGCTATTAAATCAGCAATCATGACCACAGGTGTTTCTTAATCACAGTCTTAATTTCTTTCTTGCTTTGAAATATGTCACTCCTACTCGTTCGCCACTTTCTAATCTTTCTGTTTCTGTCTCTATTTCCAGCAAAAACGCGAGATAACAGAATGAAGCCAATTCTGAACTCGGCCAATCTCAACGCCACACCATTGGAATATGGTGCGGGACACGTGCAACCAAACCGTGCAGTGGACCCTGGACTCGTTTATGATCTGACCGTCGATGATTACTTGAACTTCTTATGTGCTCATGGCTATAACCAAACCATGATCCAAATATTTGCAAATAAGCCATATGCATGTCGCAAGTCTTTCCAACTGGTTGACTTCAACTACCCTTCAATCACAATTCCTAATCTCCATGCAACCCCGGTGACTGTAACTAGAACAGTAACTAATGTTGGCTCTCCAGGCAAGTACAATGTGACTGTCCAGGAACCTGCAGGTGTTTCAGTCTCGGTTGAACCTACAACATTGGAGTTCAAATCAATAGGTGAAAAGAAGACCTTCAAAATTACTTTGAAGACCAAGGCCAGGTCTTTGATTGTAGACTACGTATTCGGACATTTGATTTGGTCAGATGGCAAGCACTTTGTGAGGAGTCCTATTTCAGTCAGCTCTAAATCTGGCAAGATATCAAGCAGTTCCTCACATTCGTAACGACTCGTCCTCCTCCATTAACAGTCTCATGGAGAAAATCTCATGTGATAAGATCAAGGATGTGATTATTTTCTTGCTTTCAATGTCTTCTACCATTTTTTTATATTATTATTTGCTATTGAAATTTTATTTTATTTTATTTTATTTTTAAAGAGTCAGAGTCACATGTTCAAGAGTGACTCATCCCCGAATTTATTGATAAAGCCTCACTTATAACGGAGGAAAACTGAGACTACAACCTGACACTTAGGACTTACAAAAAAAACCCAGAATATAAAACCACTAAAGCCCAAGCCTCCAAGGAAAAAACACCACCTTATTCCCAAGATCAATACAATGAATAACCAATCCCAAGCAATAAATTAAATACATATAAAACAAAAAATAGCCACCGTTCCATCTATACGAAAAGTTCCGTCACCAATCTTCCATAAGAAGAGTTACGTCAAAATGAAATTCTCTTGAAGCTACACATCGTCTCAGCAAAGCAAGTGAGATATTTCCATTTTGAACAAACTCGGCAAGCCACTATTATCCAAGCGAAGAATTCCTCTAATTACAGGAGGTAACTCTAAGCTTTCATTCCAAGTCTGGTTCATTCCGGAAGCTCCCAACCTTGCAAAGCCATCAGCCAATGAGTTACACTGCCGATAGACATGCCCGAATCTGCAATTCAAGCCTTCACATAGCTGCATCAACTTTTCCCAATAATTTTCTAAATACCAAAGTCCACATCTTTTTTTCTTCATCCACTCAATCACAATCTTAGAGTCCATCTCAATGTCTATATTTTGAATGTCCAAAAATCTCACAATCCTCATGCCCTGAACCAAGCTAAAAAATTCAGCGACATTATTTGATTGATTCCTAGTAGCTATTGCAAAACCTGAAATTAACTTCCCTTTACAATCTCTAATAGCTCCGCCTGCACCCGATGAACCTGGGTTCCCCAACGAACAGCCATCCACGTTTAGCTTGTGCCAACCTTCCTTCGATTTCACCCATTTCAAAGGCAAATAAGATATATGTTTATGCTTAACAGTTATATTAAACATCAACCATATCTCTTCATCTCGCTTAGATAAACTGGAAGAAGCCTTCAGATTTTCCCCTACCAAACCCAGCCAATATTTAATCGAATTCCACACCGAAAATTAGGATTCATGTTTTCCTTCCATTCTAGCCAAGCACCGCTGAGTCCATAGCTTCCACGTACTTATGCTAGGAAGAAGACCAATTAATTGACCTGGTTGAGTTAAAAATTTACGCCTAAACCATATTTCTACTTTATCTTTCCAATTCCAGCCATCCAACTGAGGTATAGCAAGAGCAGAGCAACATTTGCTCCATACCTGTTCGGCAAAAGTCCCAAGTGCTAGTACATGACTCTGATCCTCATATCCCCCATTATCACAGCAATCACACTTAGAAACCAACGGAATCCCTGCTCTGCGTACACGATCATCCATCGACAAACAATTATTACGTGCCTTCCACATTATTAGAGACACTTTTTTTAGTAATACAGGATGCCACAACCATTTACACAAATTCATTGAAATTGTATCATAGCTTGAAGATCACTTACAAATTCAACATGTTAATTCTTACTCTTCGATACAATGCTTCGTTCTGACGATCATGTACAAGTACGATTGACACACTGTTTGCAACTTCACATGACACCCGTTCCTTCAAGTTAACATCCTGTAGAATTGGGATCGTTGCTACTCGCAGGCACAACCTATGATCCGTACACGTACCCCTAATTAATGTGAAGGATAGTTTACTGTATTACTGCTACCTCTACAAAGAAATCACAAAACAATCTTACAAATTGATCTAATTTCATCTGATCTGTTATATCTATTTTATAATAAAAATAAATTTAAAATCTGACGAGTCACATTAAACCACGTCAATTTGTGAGATTCCTTTTATATAATGTCTTTGTGACTAAAGTATTTTCCAAACAGTAAATATACCATACGAGCTGGTATTGATCTCATATCCCTAGCACTACGCTTTTCATTATAAGAAAGAAACAATGCTTTTCACCTCTTCAGTCCTATAACATTGATTATTTTATATTTAAAATTTAAATTATCACTGTATTCAATAAAATTTATTTTTTGACAAATTATATTAGATTGATGTATATATTAGTGTTCAATTGTACTTATAACTAAATTTTTTCAATTTCTATTCGTCCTTTTATGTATGTTGTAAACAGCCACTGTTGCCCGACCACATGAAGGGAGCAAGCTTTACGTTTTAGATTCCTGAAAGTGGTGATAATTTTCTGAATTTATGGTAAATAGTACTGTTCAACAAATCCTCCTTTCTCATTTAGAGCATGGCCAAAGTTTAATGATAGTTAAAATTTAGTTAATATGTACCATAAAGATCCCATATTAAATTGGGCATTGCTAAAATAATTTAAATGTTAGTTATAGTCATTCATCAAATTTGGAAGACTACAGTAACTTTATCAAATATTAAAACAATACTTTCTTACACCAAAATGTGATAAAAATAATATTTCAACTAATATTAAAATAATACTTTCTTACTTAAACAAATATAATTATTATTAACATTTAATTAGTAAAACTATAAAATGTGATAAAAATAAATTAAATAAAAAATGATAAATTAATAATTTTTTTATTATATAGAGTAAATGAATAATTTAATGTGTGTATTGAATTTAAATAGAATAGGAAAATACAAATTCATAAATTTTGAAAATACATTTGTCAATCCAATTAGAATGCTTTTATCTTTTATGTTTCCCTTTTCCAAATTTGATTTGAGGAGATTCTGAAAAATTTATTATGCGCCGCAGTCATATATAGTGTACATATATAGGATCACTTCACATAGCCAACGCCTAATGGTGTCAAATTGCATTAACGGGTCGTATTCATGTTATATCAAAACATGTATATTATACTATATAGGTAAACCCTAACTCGATCCGTTAAGCTTATCGTGTCAAAATCTCAAATCCTAACATAACCCATTAACATAACATGTCAGGTTAGGTCGGGTCAACCCGTTTTGACCTATTAGTGAATATTACAAAATAAGTTAACTCGACACAATACGACTCGTTTCAAATTGTTTATGTAAATGGGTTGAATATGCCTGAAATTAACTCGTTTGACCTGATTAAATTTAGTATAATTTTATATAAATGTTAAAATCACAATATCTATAAAAATTATAAAACTAACTACAAGTCCAAAATTACAATCCAAATAATAAAAGTATCGAAATTAAAATTCTAACAATTTTATTTTTAGATATAAAGGTATAATTGTAACTTTAACTTTCTTAACGTGTTATAACGAATCAAAACAGGTTGACCCATTATCAACTTATTAAGTAATCGTGTCTTAACGGGTCAACCCATTTTGACCTAAACCCGTTAAGACTAAACCCTAAGCCGCCATTATCTTGTCATATTCGTGTTAAGTTAACAGGTCGTATAATATATTACCATCCTTACCAACACCCATTGGTGTGACAAATTTTGCATTATGATCTGCTGAGGTTCTATATCTGGGGAGGCATAGTTTTTTATTCCATTATCGAATTCATTGGTTTTCAGAAAGAAAAAAAGTGACTGGTTTTTGCATTTGTTCAAGTGTTGCTCGCAGCAATGTGAAGGCCATGGAACTCTTTTTTCACTCGTATACTAGACATGTCGATGGCTTTGTGTGACATGTCAGCCATTGACTGTCTAGCATACGAGTAAAACAAAGTGACATATCTAGTGTACTTGGCAGCAAAGCACATGCCTAAGGAGCTCTTTACAGCACATAATGCATGTAAGAAGTTAAACGTGATTCAATGATAAAAGATTTATACAAATAAAATCTTATAAACTAATATAATTTAATATAGTTTGTTAAATTATAAAATTACTATTATTATAAAGTAAATATAACAGATTAGATAAAACCACATTAATTTATGAGATTAATTTTATACAATTTCTTTGTAGATGTAAAAGTACTCTAGTGAAAAACATATATCGCTTTCAACCTCTTTTTTTTTTTTTTGAGCTCTGCTTTCCTTTGTTCCATCGTATTATATATGGTTTAACTCGAATACTCAATACTCACAACTAACGCCCCAAGTTTTGTGTCAATTTCATTAGAACATTCACATTCGGTGCTCCAAAGCAATTCCCCATAATTTGAAATTTTTAAGAGAATTTTGATCAAAATACCCCACACGTCCAGATCACTATTTTAGGGAAATGATTTAGCACTGTCCATCTTCTAAATCATTTTTTATCAATATTTTATTCTAATATATAAAATAAATATTTTTTTAATCATCTATACTTTTTCTCATACTCATATTTATTATAGTTTTAAATAATAATTTGAAAAATAATTTAATTAATTACAAAAATATAAAAAAATTAATTTTAAAAATATTACCATATCCACAAAAAATAATTTAAATTTTTGTTTAAAATATTCACTAGAGTAATAGTTCAAAAAATAAGAAAAAATATTGAGTAGTTAAATTTGTAAATATAAGTGAAAGAAAAAGTAATAAAAAGAGAATAGAAAATTATTATTTAATAGAATAGAGATAGGGATAGAATGGAATGTATGAAATTTTTGAAATAGGAAAAATTTTAAAGAAAGATGATTTTGAATTAAATTATAGGAATGAGGAAATAAAACCGGATAAGGATGCTCTAAGACAAGGGAAGAAAATCGCACACAACTTGTGAGACTCTCTTGGATAAGAGAGGGACGGAATAATAATTTCGCCGTGCTCGATTTGGTAGAAGGTTTTATAGCCAGTTTTGTTTTTTGCTTAGACCACCAAAATTACCCCATTCCTTCCATGGAGTAATAACGTATGGATCGATCGAGAAAGGTGACTGAAAAAACTCTTCATTTTTATCTTGGAGTTCGGATTCTTCTTGTTCTTATTTTTTTTTTAAATATTAATTATACCTTCTCTTATTAAGAGCAAGCATTCATATCATAATTCACATCTTCTATTTCTTATGATGAATTATTAAATAATGGTCTCTATTTAAAGAAACAAATATTGCCCAGCCAGCCAGCCATATTCCATTTTGCTTCTCTTTTGTGTGCAAATCTTATCTTAATATGTGATCCACTGGCAATAGCTATGTCATATATTTGACATGTTTGGGCATTTCGGTAGGTTCTGCTTTTCTTGGATCTGGAAGGAAGCAGTCAACCGCTACACAGGACCTCCGATTCACTTGCCATTGGCCCTCACCACACAAATCTTAAGTCCTATTATTATAGGAATCAGGAAAACAGTCGGAGCCAGAATCCAGAGTGTCAGACCTCCCTTGGTAGTCAATACGATTCGGAACTTCAAAAAATAAAAATAAAATCCGTGCAGCTGCTGCTATTGTCAGGCCAACAGTGTTGTGATAGCTCAAACAAAGGAGATTACTACAACTTGCGCATCATAATTTATTTTGACAATCCCAGATCATATATACATGCATAGCACAACAAAACATTCTTTAAATATTGAAGCAAATCATTTTTCTCCATTATTATTCCGCGTCAAATTATTCATCAGTAGAGCTGTAGCTATGATCGAAGGAGTCTGTCATAAAGGAAAAACTCAACTAGGAAATAACCAAATCTACGCGATCATTTAACAAATTGATGTTATAAGATTTTAGACAGATAATGAATTTACCTAGTCACATGAAGTGCACAGAATCACAGACAGAGATGGAGGGTTAGGGCAGAGAAGGCAAAAGTGAGAGGGAGGAACAATCGGAAACCTATGGCATGGGCGGAGTAGGGAAGACACAAATTAATAAAAGTTATCTTCCCAACTCGCCCATACCAAAGCCTTCCGAATATCCAAAACTCCCTCTCCCAGATTCTTCCCCCATCTTCTTCTTCTCCTTCACAGACCCCAGGCGGCTGCTACTTCTTGCTTAGCACACTTGGGTTCCCTTGCATCCCCTTCTTATATGGCCCTAGTTCTTCCATTGGCCGTTGGATCCAGCAAAAAACCAGGTAGGTAAACTTTAATCTCGTCCCTTCATTTCATTTCTATCAACTTTTTTTGGTGGCTAATGGACCCCACGTGTTGTGTTGAGCATCCGAATCCCCTTTCAGAAAGAAATGCTAAATACACGGTAGGTTACGTAAGTATCGTAATCCCTTTAAAAAAGTGAAATCTTTGGTATAATTTTTTTTAATAAAATTGTACACTTTTCTCACCCTATAATTATAAATATAATTTATAAAAAAAATGATAGTTGTCGCCCCACTTTTCTCCGTTTCACCGCTCATCCAAAATCGATTTTTTTTTTTTTTAAACCAGGTGGAGTTTGATTTATGAGCAATACTACTTACAGTCCTCAATATAAATATAAGTAATTTTATCTTTAAAAATTTTTAAAATTATTAAAATATCTAAAATGATATTTTTCTCATTTAATAAAGGGTCTGCACATATAGTCTTCAAATGGAGACTGTAAATAGAATTTCTCTTGATTTATAGACTGCCAGAATAGGCGCAGCCTAATCGAGAGAAATTTTCAAGAGATACACCTTTTATATTATTAGATTTCATTTTTTGGAAATTTTAATTTTGTGTTTTTCTGTAAAACTTTTCTTTTTTAAATAACTGATCAAATCACTTAAAACACTCTCATTGTAATAGTTAAATTCAAACTTAAATTTTAACTAATATAACATGAATTTATCTTTACCTATTCTATTCACTTTTAATCTTTACATTAGATTATTCATATATTTTTTATATAATAATAAAATAATATTAATTTATTTTTAAAAAAAATTAAATTATTTAATTAAATTATATTTTACCATTTTATTGATTATATGTTAATTAATAATAATATTATAACCCTCAAAAAACTGCTACAATCAAATTTGACCCACAATACTGACTTACTGTAGCAAAAAGCTAACCCTTTTTACATTTGCATAATTCAAGACAACATATTTTAAAATTTTATTAGCCAAACATCCCCATTACATTTGCATTTGCATAATCAAATGAGTGTGCTCTAGGTTTAGATATAAAGATGTTGTCAACTAATTTCATTTTATTAATATAATTTTTTCAAATTACCACATAAATTATAATAAAAAATTCAATATTTTCAAATAAATAATAATAATAATATTAAAAAATAATATTATAATAATATTTATTCAATTTTCATTTAAAATTATTTCATCTCATCTTGCTATCAAAATCTCTCATCAAACAATTGAAAATTTTATAGAATTTTCATAAATTGATCTTGTGGACCCAAACGGGGATTGGACCGGACAGGCTACTCTATTATGGCCTAGTTTAAAGCCCAAATTGAGCTCTTCCAAAACCCTAGCTCCACCTCTCTCTACCCTACCTCGACTTTTTTCTCTGTTTTCTCATTTACAGTAGACGAAGGGAGGAGAGGAGGCCATAGCCATTTGCGGGTAGCCGGATCAGGTTCTTACTTTTCCTCTATTTCTGTTTATTACAAAGTTTTCTTCGGTAGAAAATATGTTATTTTTTAATTCATACCTTTATTTAATCAGTTCCCAAGCATCTGTTTGTTTTGTATTCTTAATGACTCAATGGCATGACCCGCCATATCTCTGTTCTGTACCCTAGTATCGCTCTGTTTGTGCTTCTAGGTCTTTTCATGCGCTTATGTTATTCGGAACTGCAGTCAGTCCATAGTATATGAACTTGAAGCAGACTAGACTCTCGTTTTCTCAGTTTCGCTTGGAACTTCAAATTATGAGCTCTAAAATTGTGAGGATGGATTCTCAAGCTTCGGTTTCTTTTTATGAATCTCAGTGGTTCAATAGGAGTTTTCAGGTTTTTTGCCAGGATCACATTTTTTATAATGTTACCTCGGATAGAGTGGCCACTTTATGCAGAAGGCATTTAGTCAAACAAAAAAAAAAAAAACTAACTCAATCAATATTTTAGTGGACAACTTTTCCTGCCTAACAAACGGAGCTCTGGAAATAATATTGTTTGATGGAATGTTAAATTCAATCTAACAAATATCAATTCGATATACTTTGCCCATGTTACTTCTTTTATATTAGTACTTACTAATCTATTGGTGTTCTTGATTTTGTGATAGGATATTCTTTGATGACATTCAACAAAATTATGGATTGCAAGTTTTTTTTATTTATTTATTAATTTCTGTGTCAGGGTAATCATTTTGGCTAAACGATTGTTGCTTTTGGGTATAGACAAACACGATGAGAAATCTTTAAATTTTTATCATCTTCAATGCTGTTTAAGCAGATCAAATCAATTGGTCCTGAATTGTTGCTTTGGGCCTCTTCTATTGTATTGTATGGAACGATTCTTAATGACTTTTACGCTACTTTCCGTAGCACATAGTTTGTAATTAGGCTCTTTCTTGTATACTTCTTGTGTACTCGTGTTTTGCCTATTTACGTGGATTAATAAAATCTTTTTTACCTATCAAAAAAAATATTATGGATTTATGGACTCTAATTAGGTTATTTTCATTATTGATTGCAAAGTTTGATGAATTTTTGTTACTTACAAAACCAAAAAGCTTTTAAGAGGTTTTTACAACTGGATTTTTCCAGTAACATTTGTGGTTTTTAGTACACTTATCAAAGGGGAAAATAAATAATTGTTTTTTGTTCATTTTATTCTGAGTTCTTGTCCTGTCAATTCTTTCCCTTTTGTTTCCATAATTCCAATTGATGTTTCAGTTGCAACTAAAATGTTTATCAATTTTTCGTAGGTTGAAACTAAACACAATCACAAAATGCAGTCCAAGGAAGCCCCTGTCTCCATGGATGTTGAAGCTGTTCCCTTTGAACCACCACCTGAATCTGGATCTTTGCCACCAAAGCCACTTTTTGAACCTTTGAAGGCTCATGAAATGTCTGATGGTCGAGTACAGTTTCGAAAGGTCAATGTTCCACCACATCGGTATTCACCTCTCAAGAAAGCATGGATGGAAATCTACGCCCCAATATATGAGCAGATGAAGATTGACATTCGAATGAATCTCAAGGCTCGTAGGGTTGAATTAAAGACCAGATCCAACACACCTGATGTAAGTAACCTACAGAAGTGTGCAGATTTTGTCCATGCATTCATGCTAGGTTTTGATGTAATAGATGCCATTGCACTTTTGCGATTGGATGAGCTCTATGTGGAATCTTTTGAGATCAAGGACGTGAAAACACTTCGAGGAGAGCACTTGTCTCGTGCCATAGGAAGACTGTCCGGTAAAGGTGGTAAAACAAAGTTTGCGATTGAAAATGCAACAAAGACAAGGATTGTGGTTGCTGACACCAAGATTCACATATTGGGGTCATATAGGAACATTAGAGTGGCAAGGGATTCTCTTTGCAGCCTTATTCTAGGGTCCCCTGCCGGAAAAGTGTATTCAAAACTACGAGCAGTATCTGCTAGACTGGCAGAAGGTTTATGAAGGTGTCTGTTCTTCTGTACTTGTGATACCACAGAAGTCTGTCCTGGGATCAGTCATGAAGTTTTGATAGTTCATTTCAAGTGCAAGTATACTGATTTTTTATGGTTCATTCAAGTGAGGAGTATGCTGACTGCTGAGTATAATTATAATCCGGTATTTGCTTTTTATTTTAACGGTGGATGTTACTACGTGACAGTGTATCCCTTATGCCGTGGAAGGAGTCTTTCCATTCAATGAAAGAAGAGTTGTTCAGTTCCTTTTCTTTTTCGGAAAATGATATAACAACAACTATGCTACAGTTTGCACACAACCAAGTATAAAAAATTATAATTTTATTTACTTTTTTGAATTAAAGTAGAAAAATTTATATTTTAATGTGTAGTAGTAGTTGAGTTGTAATATAGTAGGTGGTGTATCATTGTCTTTTTTTTTTTCTTTTAACGCATCTTTCTCTTCATCTTTGGAAGTTTTCCAATTTCAGTTGAGCAAGGCATGCTTGTACAGATGGTTGGTCTGTTTTAAACGAACATCAAACTTTAGATTACGTGAATCTTCTGAACTAATCAAAAATATTTTTTGTTTAAGCTGCATGGTATTGACAGGCAACAATTTCTCTTAAAGATTAAAAGGAACACCTTCTTTTGGATACAAGTAGGTTGGAAGTGTTAGTTTTAAGAAGGGATGATCATTGCCATTTTGTTTCTGCATTTCTACAAGTCGGTAGATTCTTCTGAAATAAGTTAATCTCAAATTTACCCAAATGAAAACGCGCACACTTTTATGTTCATCTCTGTCAATCCATAAAGGTGTATGTGTTGTAAGAAAAAGAAAATGGAAACCAGAAGCCAGGATAACCGTTAACCACACCAATTATTATAGCTCAAATTAGTCTAGCATTTGGGTTGAATTGCAGCACTCATCAAGAATACCATCAGATACACAATTTCTGAATGTCATTTTGCAATCTGAATCGCAAAAAGTAAAAAATGAAGGTTATCTTCAACCCTCAACAAGAAATGCTACTGCCTGCTCTTCGTTATAATCATGCAACTTAAGAGCTCGCATGACTGCATCTCTTTCAAACCCTAGCACAAGCAGCTTTGTCACTTTGGCTTCAAAATCAGGTCGCAGCAGCCATGTAAATCAGATGGAATTTTCAGCAAATTAATGATTAAATTAATGTCATTAATATCAAGGTAAACTATAGGTTAGTAAGACCTGATCGACAAGGTCAACTATTGGTAGGATGGCAAACCGTGCCAATGATCTCATATCGACAGTTCCAGTGAGGAACCACTCCATGACAACCGACAAAAACCAATTCCAAATCTACGGCCAGCTAAATGCCTACAAGCTACCAGGAAGCTGAAAATTTTTTGACAACAAATATACCTTGGCCATACCCCCACAAGACCCGCTCGCAAGCAGAGAATGACAGCATTTCCATTCTCATCAATGATGTTGCCCAGCAGATTTCAAAGATAGAACCATCACTACATGATATCAGTTCAGCCAAAAATGGAAAGGGCCGCATCTCCAAGCATGGGCTTATGTTAACCAATACCTACTAAAGATAATAAGGAATTTGTTTAGATGAACTTGACTTTCAAAATGTCCAAGAACCTTCCCTCTGATTATAAGTAGGGCTGTTCATCCGGGCCGGATTTTTTTCCGGCCCGGTCCGAAACCCGGATTCCGGTTCCGGGTTCCGGCCCGGATTAAATCCGGACCGAAATCCGTATCATTAAAACCGGATTCATCCGGTCCGGATCCGGGTATGAAACACGGGTTTCATATTCATATCCCGGTTAACCGGGTTGGTATAAAAACGCTATTTCACTTCTCTCGTTTCCCGTCTCTCTCTCTCTCTCTCTCAGTCTCTCTCTTACGGGCGAAAGAAACCCTAGCCTTCGATGCCTTCGTTCTTCATTCCTCACCCGTGAAAATGAGTCTGCCGTATCTCCCTCCCCCCCCCCCCCCCCCCCCCCCCCCCCCCCCCGATTCATTTCTTTCATCTGCTCTCTCTCTCTCTCAACCCTAGCTAAGAAACCCTAGCCGCCGCCGTGAAGATCTCAACCCCCCCTCTCTTCGCCCACCAACACACTCATACCCATCAAGCTCTCAAACCCATCTCTCACCGACATCCATCCGAGCCTTCTAGACCCGGTAAGCCTCTCCATTTCTCTTTTCATTTGGGCATTGTTTTGGCTCTCACTGGTCATTCAAGTAAGGCCCCGATCCTTTTGTATTTTTTTTTTCTCATTCTTTAACCTTAGATGTAAAGGTTTAGTATTAGGAGTAAAGGTTTCTGTTTTTTGTTTGGGTTCGTTTCCTATTTTTTGTTGCTTTTATACCGTTTTTCCTTATGGAGCGAAATGAAGACAAGTTTTTTCTCCACAAGTTTTTTCTCTATTAATCGGAATAGAAAAACATGTAAAGAGTGAGATTTATCGTTGGGAGGCAAAAAAAAGTTGGGTTTTTGGTAAAAAAAAGGTTGAGATCTAGATTGATTTCTTTCATGTTGTGAGCTCGTTTTGTTCATCAGAGTTATCAACTAGCATAAACTGTTTTTGGTTCAGTAAAGATTTCCAATACTAGCCACAGATTCGTTTATTTCATGTTGGAGATTTCTATGAATCTGAGTGCTAGTATTGAAATGGTTCGAACATCTTTGGTTTTGTGATCGGTGGAGGCTAGAGTACTGGTTGGGCTTTCCTCTGTTTTGTGCTCTGTGAAAACTTGTTGAACATATATCTCAATTATCTGGACTCGTGGTATTGATGTCTTTTTATAGCTCAAGCACTGTATTTATTGTTTGAATCACGAGTTAGCTTGAAGTTTATTGTGTTTTATGCCCATGTACAAGAGTGCCCTGTTCTATTTAGAAGTTCTATTATTCATCTGATTTCTGTTTAGAAGTTTGTTCAATTTGTTAGGGCACGGGCATGGGCACATGTGTGTGTGAGGAAACCCCACTTGAGTCCTGTAATCACAGCCCATACTGTTTTAATTCGTTAATATTTATGGTTCAATCTGTTATTGTGTTGTCCAAAAGAGTGCAAACCTTAATATTCATAATTTTTTTGTTCATTGCAGCCACCATCATGCGATGAAGCTAAAGAAACTAATGAGGACTGTGCCATAGTTCTTTAGCTATTTGAAAGTGACCCTTATTTTGATAAAAAGAATGTGATAAATGAAATTAAAATTAAAAATATCTTTCACTTCTGTCCTTGGTCAAATTTTCATTTGGGTTTACTTCTTTGAACATTAATGGTGTTCAGTTCTCAATGAAGAAATCTAATTGCTCCTAATTTAATCTTAGTTGTTAAGTTTCTATTGTTTTACTCATTTCTTTTAATACCTCTTTTGGCAGAAGTTACTTCAAAATAAGGGTTTCAATCCTAGGGACCTCTTTGGGCACCACCATGTTTTGTTTTTGTCATTAAGTCAGTACTACACTATCTTCAAATGTTAATTAGTATACTTAATATATATACTGCGAATTATCTCCCAAGCTTATTTTTATTGATTGATGCCTTGATAGCATTTTGTTCTTCATTGAGAGTTTTGCAAGATTGGTCACATATAAAGCACTGCACTATTATATAAGAAATGACATTTTTTTCCTTGGTAAGAAATGACTCAATGTTTGCAATCTGGGTAGCCTTTTAACTCTCTGTCTATGCTCCCAAACCTTAAATCTACTGCTCTCTTCTCTTCCATGATGGAAGCAGTTTTTGTCCTCTCTGTTCAGACAAACAGTTTGCCATTTACTTTCTGTTCTAGAGTAAGTTTGCCATTTACTTTCCTTTTTTCCAGTGAAACTGATAATTTTGTTGAGCTTTTCTAAGTATTCAAAACTTTTGTTTTTTGCAGGCTCTCTTTCGATCAGATCACTTGAAGTAGCTACCTGGTGTGATTAAACCATTGATAGAAGACCATGCTAATTATTTTGTAGTTCATATCTTGTAATTTTGTATTTTGTAATGCAATGTGTAAATTAAAAAATAATGTAATATGTAGTTGGTTTGCATGCATTTTATTTTTTTCATTTTTATATATTTTTATTATTTTGGAAAATGTAAGTATTATGCTTTTTAATGATTTAGAAAAGTTTTTCACATAATATAGGCTTTTATAAAAAAAAAAATGATTCAATACATTTTCTTAATTTTAAAACTAAATATAGGAGAAATATGCTTTGCAACATTTTTGCATAAATATGGGTTTTTATTAATATTAAATGTGATGTTTGAAGAAAAGAAGAAAAAACAATACGCTTTTATTTTTATTAAAAAAAAAAAGCCTCAAATATGGATTTTTTTTATTAAAAAAAAAATTTCCGGGTACAACCCGGCACCCGGGTTTTTGAAACCCGGATTCATCCGGGTTTCGGCCCAGATCCAAAACCGGGTATATCTGGGCGGAAATCCAGCCCGGATTTGATTCCCGGGTTCCGGGCCGGGTTTACCCGGATTCCCGGTCCGGAACCCGGATGAACAGTTCTGATTATAAGCCACAATGGAAAGAATAGGAAGGAAAAACCACCAAGGAAATGATTTGTCCAAGGTCAGGTTTCTACCTTGACTTGTTAACACTCGTACCCTGGCATGGGGTCGTATTGACAAGACATACTACTGTGCACTAAAAAGGCCTTTAAAGGAGGGGAGGGACTCAGGATTGTGTGACAGGAACTGCAAAATGCAGAACTCCATGTAACTGTTTCCTCTAGCGAATATAAACCCAGCATATACGACTATGTGAGATACACACGTGGATATAAATGCATGCACATATGTGAACTGTATGCATATGCAGATATGTATAGATATTATTGTCCGTGTGTATGCACCTTAGGATTCAATTTCCTAAAAAAAATATGTTTGCATCACCAGACAGGACATTCGGTTCTTAAATGAATCTGATTGCACATACAAATTGCATGCCTACGTCAGTACATGTAAATGATTTATGCCAGATCTAGATGTTTTGATATTCTATATAATTTAACCATGGCCACTAACTTGTATAATAAAAAATGATATAACCATTGCCAGAGTAAAGCAAATAACACGCAATCAAATATAAAAAAACCACGTACCTGCAACGCTCAGCACAACTTTTCGATGTTACTGTTATTTGGGCTCCACTGTCTACAAACGCCTGAAACATAGTGAAAAGAAGTTTTCACACATCATTTGTTTGGCTACCAGCCAACAGAAAGGTGTAACTAACAAATAATATGAAGGGGATGCATACTTCAAAATGACTCAAATATTAACCCAGTGTATATCAGATGCTTCCATAAATCTCATTCACTACATCTGATTAATGCAATATGTTTAAGAAAGAAACTCCTAAAGTGAGCCAAGAAATCCAATAGCACTTAGTCATCTCGCATTACAATTAATTGAATAGGTTCATCCTAAGCTATTTTTCACTCTAATTACCTTCAATGGGACACCATTAACCTCCATGTCAATATACAACATAACCTGACAAGTTGCATAAGAATCTTCAAAATCAATAAAAAGAAAATCAGTACAAAATACAGGCAATTGAAGATAATGCATACCACGCTCGCAAAAGCTTCGGGGTTATGTTCCATTGCAGCTTGTCGGTCTTCATCAATTCCTTTCTGTAAAATATTTAGAAAAACAGAGTAAATATCCATGTTAGTTGTGTGAGCATGTTAGTTGTACAAGTATTAGTTAAGAAGATTGGATATAATCCATAAGAACAAAAGATGAAAGAAGTTAAGAATATTCAAGCAATAAATTAGTTAATGTAATCATTAAAAACCAAGCTTTAATGCAAATACTATGAAGCAATACAGGAAACATTGCAGATAAATCACTATTGCAAAAAATCAGACGTCAATTGCTATCATCAACATGCACGATTATTTTTCTTAAATTTACTGAAACTCATCCTACAATGCGCAGTTGTAAATCATGACTTCAAGAATGTTGAATCAAACCTAGCATTGGTTACAGTAAAAAGATGTCTGTAGACGCATGGCAATTCGATGCTGAGATATTTAATTATCAAAAATTCCGAAGGCATATAGGCCCGTCAACTATTACACCACACCAGCAAACATTAACTTTCCAAAATTTGTAGGAATGGTTATTCTCACAGAGAAGTAAAACTAACATTTGAACAGACCACAAGGAGCAAAGCCGCAAATATCACAATAGAATATCATTATTAGAAAAACAAATAATAATGACATAAACATTTCGATGGGATGAAAATGATGCAAAACAAAAAAATACAAACAAAAGCACCCTTTTCCCCCACTCTATTCAATGCTAAACATGACCAGAACCTATGGCCTTACCCAGCACTAACCAAACAGTTGAACCCATGAGCCAAGGCCTTAAGACGAGAAGCCTTTAATTGGATTTTCACTACCACAACTACCATTTATGATGAAGAAATAACACTGACCTGGCGAATGGCAGCTTCAATTTTCTTTTGTGCTTCAACATTATAAGGATTTGCATGAAGAAGTACCTATATCTCAGAATAAAAAAGAGGTACATATCGGCTTCTCCATCTAATAATCACTGAAATTTTGAAACTTCTAGGATTTCTAAGTTTCCCATCTCATAATTGGTAACAGGTTAAATTAATCATGTAAGAACTTCAACATTACATTTTAAATGCATCTTAGCAAGTACGTAGATATGTGTGTGTATATATATATATCGACAAAGACTAAGAACTTAAAAATGGAGCAGTGCTTAAATATCATGATAATCTAACTAATGTGACAAAAACTATAAAGGTCAACAAAGAAAAGCAATAGAGGCCCCCTGATAAGCAACCTACGAGCTCCTCTTTTTGTTGAGTTAATACTTCACAATATTTTATTGTAAGCACTAACCGCCAGCGTTTCCAAAACCATGTCCCTACTAGGTTTCCAAATTAAATTTCAACAAGCAATAGAACTACTTTCTTTCTCTCTCTTTGGTTTTTTTTTTTTTTAAGTGGCAGGTTTTGAAAAGAGGTGTTTTTCGTAAGGAAAAAAACGGCAATATGACAATATATACATGCTTCCACGCGTGATCTGATTGCGGATTCTTCTTTCCAGTAAGAAACTATATACATGCTGCAATCCCAATTTGAAAAGCAAAGAATAAATCTTCAGGAAAAAAAAAAAAACCAGAACTTACCTTAAGCAACTGTGCCATAATGTTAGAGTCACTTCGAACATGCTGCTGGAAAGCTCCAGGGTTCACAGCAGATCCATCTGATCAATTGAAGCCCAAATTACTTATCGATGGACTGGAATAATTTTAAATCATATTGAGTTAGATGGAATAAAGTTTCAGATTCTCAGTTAATGGATAACATTCATTTGGATAAAGGGACCTGGTAAAATTTCAAAAATTAACCATAAGATACTAGAAAAGTATCTTGCACAAGATGCCATAAAACAAAGCCAACAGATTTTGTTACGTCCAATTTTGATCATCGACAGATAATAAATGGAGTTTCTTCACAAATAATATCAATCTAACACCTTATATACTCTGTATTTATTTTAAGAAGTCAGGTACCTCTCAGAATTAATTATTTTGGCTCTTCAATATATATTTAATTTGAGGGCTAGCTTCATATTTATAGAAAATATATATTGGGTTAGAATGATGAAGTAGTGTCTTCCATCTTAAAAATACTTTGCAGAAGATTTTTAGTAACTGATCCATAGATAAAATCTTCAACACAATCACTGTTCAATTGGTGGATTGAACGAGTTGCCAATATATATATATTTTTTTTGTTTGAGAATATGGTTCATAGCAACAATCGAATACAAAACTAGTTAGTAAGATGGGGGTTGTAGATTTCAGCACCACCTTTATCATTGTGCCATCCTTGCTTCATGCAATTTCCACTAGCTTCCTAATATCGTCTTTTTCCTTTTTAGGGAAAGAAATATATTTTTAAAAACTCTTGGTATAATCGTTTTTGTATATTTTTTATGCACTTCACTGTGATTGACTGCATCATTTTTTTAATCTAAAATAATTGTTTTATTTAATCATATTATAGAAGTGCAAAAAATATAAAAGTGAATTCATATATATATATTTTTTTAGCGTAATTTGCCTTTATAATATTATATCTATATATATTTATACATAATAACCATTTATAAATAAATAAATAAACAAAGAAAAAGAAAAAGCCACGGTATTTAGCATTACTCTTCCTACCTGACACTCTTCTCTGTCTCAACCTCTCTATATATACCGAAATCATCCAATAATTACCGTCATTGCCGATCATTAAGCCAGGGGGACACGAACAGTAGACTCGGAGAGCAGCTCTCCTACTCCTCCGTCCGTCCGTGAAGCAGTCCAAACTTTATATAGATGTCACGCATTTTCCCAAACCCCTAAGCTCCTATCCTCCCCACTGAACCCCAAACGTACAAAACCCTAAGAGCTATTCATTTTGTTTATAAAATACCTACATAGTCACAAATTCAATTCCTCGTGCCCTTTTACCCCCTTAAAAAATCTGACCATTTTTAGGATCAGTGGTTTTTTTTTCCTCAATCTTTTGTTTGGATTTGATTGAGCAAACTTTTTTGTTAATTACCTTGATCGCCGCCAGTGACGATGGCAACACGGCATCTGATTAAGCGGGCCAAATACAAGACCACGGCAAAGGGCTCCGGGATTCCTGGTGTATTGGAAATGGTACATGCCAGCAAAGTTCATTTTTATTGTTATTTCTCGTGAATTTGGTAAGAGGATTTTGGAGAAAGAAACTATTTGCGTAGGGTAATTCATTATCATGCATTACCTGCCCATTCATAATGTTCCGTTGCACGTTATAGTTAGTTTTTGGATATGACGGTGATACACATGATGCTGTTATTAGGTTTAACAATCAATTTTACAATCTGGGCTTTGTTGCTAATGGGGTTCAGTTTTACATGCGCAGATTATTATACGCAGTTTGATGTTAAGGCAATGCAATCCTGTGTTTTATCATGCCAATTGAAACAGTTTAATGATTCTCATAGACTGTTGTTGTGAATGGAGGTGTGAAAGTGACATGAAAATGTAGTGTTCCATTCGTGCACTAGGGTTGTTAAGGTCATATATATGTGACAAAGTAAAAACACAAGACTTTATTAAGATCATTGCTGAACCAACACATTATTTCTTATAGTTATTTTTATTAGGAATTGAAGTTGAAAGTTTTATTCAAAGGAGGTGCGCATATCATTTCTTAGGTGATGCGTGGATTGCTTCTTATCCATATCTTTATAACTTTTATAATTTTATTCCTGTTATTTTGTTTTGGTAGACCAAGAACAAGATTGTGTTCAAGCCTAACGATCCCACTTCAGTCACAATGATCAATGTAGATTTTAGATCAATAAAAGGTATTTATTGTTTGCAGTATATATTGGCCGTAATAACTCGATCCTTATCATTGTTCGTCCTGTTCATTTTGTATTTTAGTCATATTCAACAATCATGAAAGTTTTGGTTATGCTTGTCTCCTAATAATTGAAACGCTTTTGTCGAGTGGTGTTTTTAACATTAAATCATGGCATAGGCGTGTTTTTTTATTTTGGGGAGGATGGATTTTCCATTATATTGCTGATCATTTTGAGAACTCATGCGGCTATGTTGTTTTCATTCTCTTCTCTGGTATTTATGGCATGTTTTGTGTGAAAGATTCGTTGATGTCTTTCCTTCCCTCTGTGAATGTTCAGGTCATAAAAACACCAAAGAGGGATCAAGCAATCCACCATTGATTAATCTGGTCCTTGATCAGGTTTTTTCTTTAGTCAATAACTGTGATGCAGCACCTTTTAATGCTTTGCCTCTAAGACACTATGCCTACATATCCACCTATCATGGCTCCGTGAATGGGTCTCATACATTACACATGAGATACTTGTGATTATAAATTGACTTTTTGTTAGCATTTATATAGATATCAGTAAATGTTATACCCCCTCCCCCCCTCCCCCTCTTCCTTTTAATCATTGATGAACTTTGCAAGTTTATATCATGTGTTATTCCAGGGTGGAAGTTACATTTTTGAGTTTGAAAATTTCTCGGATCTTCAAGTTTGCCGAGAATTTGTTGGTAAGTCTCAGTTACGTCCACCATACTGATTTGCAAGTTTCCTAGGCCGTCATAACATGCCATTAATCTAGTTTAAAGGTTTAGACATTCTGCTAGGCCAGCATTGCTTTTATGGATCTTCCCTGCTGCGCATTTAAAGGATCTCCTTTTGCAACTACTAATTGTAGGGTCCTAGGAAGAATGTACCTGTTTCTTTTCTTTTTACATACTCTTTCAATCCACTACTTTTTCAATGACATGGTATTATTTTATATAGTGATCTTGTGATTATTCTCCTTGCATTTTGCCTTGCTGAAAACTGTTTGTCCTGAAGATGTGGTGTCTCTTCCTTACGAACAGTAAATTCTCTTGCAAAGTCCGGGGAGGGTTTGATAGCCACTTCTGATAAACCTGTGGTTGCTTCCCACGATGAACAACTCAGTACAGCAGAGATGGAGCTTCGAATGAAGCTATTGCAAGATAATAGGTAAAGTTACTTTTGGGAACTTTTGTCAAAGACCCCATATACTACGAGGTACTTAGGTTTAGTATCTTGCGCAATTTGTTTCGAAAATTAGCCCCTTATGGTATGGGTTAATTGAAAGAGGTCCCTCTGTTAATTTTGTAGCCATCAATGTCAACTGAAAATGTGTGTGGCAGTTTCTAATGAGTTTTATTCTTTGAAAAAAAAAACATTGAAAAAGATTAGAACTGCAGAGAGAGAGAGAGAGACCACCCCCATGGTGGTGGGGTGGCCTTAAGTACAAAAACTATTTTTTATCATAAAAAATTTATTTACTTTTTTCAATAATAAATTTTCACAGGGCAGTTTCATTTACTGTTACGTGTTTGCAGTTAACGTTGATGGATGGAAACAATTAACGGAGGGACCCAATTTTAAGTAACTTGTACTTTTTTATTTTACCAGCAATAAGAGAATTTTATTGACAAGTAAATAGGCATTAGATCAAGTACACAAGAAGTAACCCCTACTATTTACTGGTATAAAAAAAGTACCTCATACCACAAGGGGTTCCTTCTAAAAAAACGATAGACTAGGGGCCAAATCCTATGTATCCCATAGAATAAGTTGTGTTTGACCAAAATTTTCTTTTACTTTATTCAACATAGAATCCATTCTTTTGTACGTTTACTGGATTTCTTACTTTGAATGTGATATTTTCCTACAACTTGTGTTTTTTCTGTTTCTAGATTCGTAGTTATTGTTTGACATCTTTTAACTTTTCACTTTTACAGTGAGTTGCAGAAACTTCATAAGCAATTTGTGCTTGGTGATATCTTGACAGAATCTGAGTTCTGGGCTACAAGAAAGGTTTGTTGTCTTTTTTGATTAATTATATGATGTGTTGCATTTTGCTTTCTGTTTAGCATTTGAAATATGAGATCCAGATGATCAGAGCTTTTTTATAGTCTTCCAATGGAAGATATTTACAGAAAAAGAATCCAGTAACATTCCCATTGTAAACTTTTAATTATAAGTTGTTTCCCTTTTGACGGGATTTTAACATTTTCTGCTTTTAAAATTTAATACAGAAGTTGCTGGATGGAGACAGCAGCCAAAAGTCAAAACAACGGATTGGTTTTAAAAGTTCAATGATTCTAGACACACTGCCGTTACACGATGCTCGGGTACAACCGTCTCTCTCTCATGCATGTGTTATTTTCATCAGGCACTTTGAGCTTCTGCATCTTTGTATTACGTTGTAAAGACCATATAGATCTAAACCAATACATCTTTTTGAAACAAGTCTTATCATTGTTCAATTTTCTTTCGTTGCTAATAATTCATGTGTCTTTCCTCCATTAGTTACCTTTCAGTCGTGATTTTATGCATGAAGACTAATTGTTCTTTTTCGTCTTTTTTATTCTTCTTTTGTATTCTCACAGACAAACAAGCTTACATTCAACTTGACACAAGAGACCAAATATCAGGTTTCAATTGTTTTGCTTTTTTTTCCTTTTTCTTTTTTGATGCTTAATGGCAGGTAATTTTTCTTTATCTCTTCATGATGTCAATGCTATCTAGCTATCATTTGTAACACAGTTGGCTCAAGTGTCAGCATGGATTTAAGCATTGGCATTATATAGATAGGTGCCTATTGGCTGGATATGGGTTGTGACACTGGTATGCAGAGTGACATGCAGAAGTATTTTAATAAGATGAAAGAAAGATGAGTGACACCTATTCAGGTTTTGACTATAAATATACATTAGTATCATAAACCTTACAAAAGATGGATTTACACATACAAAAAGACTTACAAAAGATGGTTTTTTGAACAAATTATATGAAATATTGAATCTAAAAAAAATTTGGTGCTCTTGTGTGGTTGTTTAGAGAGAAAAGATTCTAGTGGTTGAAGCTTGTGAGTATTTATTTATCTTAACACGGATAGTTTTGACTCATCAGAGTGCAGCCTAATGGTCAAATGGCAGACATGGGATATGTTGTAAACATTTTGAGTTTGATTGCATGATGGGAGTTCTCTTGGATTACCTATTAAACGATAGCTGGTAGAGTAGTGTGTCCAGGGTTTACTCTCCTGGGTGGGTCAACCTTGGCGAGGTTTCACGCCATAAACTGAAAACGGGAGGAGTTGTAGGCTTATGCATCCTTGATTTGATTACATACTAAGAGTCCCTTTGGGTTACTAAATACATGGTTCTAGTGGGTGGGGTTGTGTCCAGAGTTTACTCTCCGGGGGTGGCTTTGAAGTGCCTTGGCATGTTGAGGTTCCACGTCATCATGAAAACATGGATACTTTTGATACTGTCATATTTATATTGATTCTTAAGTTTGTGCATGCTCAAATATTGAATTGTAAGCTACATTTCTTCCATTGTCTGAGATAAGACTTAATTGGGGTTTAAGACATTGGTGTGGTAGAGGTTGCTTGACCATCATGGCATCTTTATGCTGCTTACTTTTCCTTGGTGTTTATGTATTCTTGTCTTTCAGATTTTTGCTCTGAAACCAGCTGTTCAACAGGCATTCCTTAATCTCGTACCTAATAAGGTAGCAAGGACATTGAAGCAATTTCTTCTTTTCACTTTAATTATTAAGAATGTTATTTTATATGCCCCACAAATTTATTGAAACAAATAAATAGGCATAGCCGAAGTACACAGGAAACTTTAATGATCAAGAATGTTTGGTTATCAGATGATTTCACGAGAATGAGTCATACTGATTTCTCTTGTACTATGCTCAAAGCATGCACTGGTGTTTTTCTCCTTTGTTTTGAATTTCAGATGACAGAAAAGGACTTCTGGACAAAATATTGTAGAGCCGAATTACTTCATTATAAAAGAAATGCCATGGCAGCCGCAGCAGAGGCTGCTGAAGATGAGGATCTAGTCATTTTCCTGAAGGATGATGACATATTGGCAAGTGAAGCTCGGCAGAAGGTGCTCTTCTTGAGAAAGTTGGGATTTCCTTTTTTCGTCCTCGGAACAATTTTGCTGCATTACTTTTTGTTGATTACTTAAGTACTTTTGCAAACCCTTACATGGTATTTTTTGTCGACAGATTCGGCGAGTTGATCCAACTCTAGACATTGAGGCTGACCAAGGGGATGATTACATGCATCTGCCAGTATGTGGGATAAGACCATTCTTTTGATTTCTGTTGGTTGGTTTCTATAGATTTAATTCTTGATTTTAAATAGATCTAGCTTGTAGCTAGTCTTGAAATCTGTATTTCATGATACAATTTTTTTAATAAGCAAGTGAGATTATTTAAAAGCCTAAGTGTGTACCCAAATACACATGAAGTATGCACGAAAACCACCCAAACATAAGGGAAAAAGCCACCAAACTAACCTTTAGGGCTGGTTTGGGGGGTGAAGTATTCTTAATACTTCACTACTATTAATTATTTTATCATTACTTTTCACCTACTTTTTACTATTTTGTACTACTATTCAATACTTTTTCACTACTATTCACAGAGTATCTAAGATAACCTCATTACCCAAACACAACCTTAAACCCATCAGATCCTATTCCACAGAAACAAACTACCCCTCTAGAGATTATCCACATCAGACTTTACAAGTTATGTACCACAAAGCCTGGAAAAGCACCTCAAACCCCCCACATAAAGCAAAACCAAAATTGAGGACACTCCCTGATCAAGCACGAATCACTTCATGGCGTGACCTTGATATGCCCACAATTAATCCTCCCTTCAGCTCTACCTAGACTCACACTTGCACAATCATTGCTGATGGAAGAGTATAGCCTTCTTAACTCACCATTGCCATTATTACCCAATTTCGAATCAGATACCAACAACTCTCCATCTTGAAGGATGTATGACTTGCTTCAATAGCTGTAAACAAGGCTTAAAGGGACTCCTCATAACCATCATAGGAAAGTCCCACCACATGACGGATATCCATAGTCTTCAAAACTCAAGTGGAGACTTTTTCCCATTCTTAACCTTTTTCAATAATTGGCGGATGACTGCTTAATGCCTCAATGGGAGGGGATCTTCCTTAAAGAGCACTACTAAATCTAGGCTAGACTAAGAGGCCGAAAACCACACGCCAAATACACCCTTGTCACCTTCTTTTTTTTGACGATACTTTAATTTTTGGAGAATGAAAAGAACTTGTACAAACTCTCTCCGTACAATTCCCATATACATGGCCACCCGCAACCTTACCACCGGCGTTCTCGCCGGCGGTGATTAACCTAGAGTTTCTCGACGCTCCTCGTCGGGAATCCTTTCCCATTTCTGTATTATTTTTAAGTCCTAGTTTTAGTTTGTCGAGTTGGTGCATCAATGATGGGGAGGCGTAGAGAGGTGCACATTGACAAGAAAATTTTTACGTTCACGAAGGATGATGGATGGTGGTGGAGTATAACAGAAAGCAGCCGCCATATGAGGAATTACATTTCTGTGGATCATGAAGCTTTGTGGTGGCTGGTTTCAACGGTGAAGGATTGCGTGGCTTCACAGGGATCACCGGAGTTCTTAAGAACACGCAGAAAAGGTCTCCAGGTATTAGTAGTGCAGAGGGGTCGTAACCTTAAAGGGAGCTTCCTTTCCATTTCAGTGCTTGGCAATACGAAGAGAATAGGTTTGTTAATGGTGCCGGAAGGAAGAAAAGGGGGGGATGGAGAAACTTTAGAGATACACTGAAGGAGCTCATTCCTTCTTCCCCTTTCCCGAAAGAAATGGCGTTGGGTGGTGGAGACAGTGGCTCATCCCCGGCACTCCCTTCCCGACCAAAGGCAGACGGCACACGGACCTACAGTGAGGTAACCCAAGCTCAGAGGGTTCAGCCTCGAGCCGTGCAGCATGCAGGGGTGCCAGGTTCCATTTCGGTGGAAATGCAGAAAGGGGACGACAATGGCAGTATGTGGTCTGGTGCAAATGAGGAATCTATACTTAAAGTGCTGGATTTTATGAAGGAAAGGATGGGGGCATTATTGGAAGAGATAGATGAGCTTAAATGCAGCGTTAAGGGGAAACAAATTATGGGCAGTGAAGCGGGCTATAAGGGAAAATCAAATGGGCCAAGCCCCAATGGGAATTGGCCTAAGGTACAGGCCATGGGTCATGGGCCCAGAGGGAACCTAGGCCCAAAGTCACGGGCCAAGGGCTCGAAGGAGAACCAAACGAAACCCGTCTGGAAATTGCGTAGCCAAACGAGATGCGGCCCAGCGGGGACTGGCCAGGCCCCAACGGAGCTACCGGCGCCACCGGTGATGGTGAAGCCTCCGACCTTACAGATGCAGAAACCAACTACCATAGAGAAAAAAAGAAGAAAATTTATGCCGCCACACTGTTGGTGTTGATTCTACAGGGGTGCCACCTCCACAAATAGCGACGGTGGTCGCCGGCGACGCTCCTCCATAGGTGGCTTTGGTTGTTTTTGAAGAGGAAATTCCGGACCTTACAGCGACAGGAGTTCTGCCCCGAACCGTATAGAGTGTTGGAGACCTGACTTCGGAAACATTGATGGAAGAGTTAGAGGAGGGGGAGATGGGTCAGATGGTGACGAGGGTTGTGTTTGAAGAGGAGGAGAATGTAGAGGTACAAGTGGAAGTTTATGATGAAGCTAGTGTAAAGGAGAAGGGAGAGGAAAAGGGGGAGGCCGAAGGAGAAGAAGCTTTGCTCTTATGTGAGCCCTCCAGAGAAACAGAAGAAGGAGAAGGATGCCCAGAAGATGATCCCACACCTTTAAGGAGTATACCTCCCAGCACCCCACCGGATTGGATTCTAAAAAAAGTGGAGGGGCTTCAAGATTGGATAGGGATATCCTTGTAACTTTAGAGTTCAATGGTCTCAGCTTCCATGATTTCCTTGTAACTTTTTCTAGCTCTTAAAGCGGTGTATTTACATGTATACTCCCAGTGTACCTGGCTTACGCCTTCTTTACATTAATAAAATTTAATATTACTTATCACTAAAAAAAAAAAATTAGTGAGACTAATCAGGGTCATCTTCATTCTTTGAGAGCCCTCTTGTTATGTTTTGAAGTTGTTTTTGGTTTTAGAATTAACTTATCCAAGTCTGAAATAGTTTCAGTGGGTTCTGTTCTGAATATTTTGGATTTGACTGATATCTTGGATTGTAAGGTCTCATCACTACCTATGAGATATCTTGGTCTTCCTTTGGGTGCTCCTCACAAATCTTTGATGATTTGGGATGGTGTGATTGAGAAGATTGAGAGGAGGCTGGCTGGTTGGAAAATGATATATTTATCTAAAGGGGGAAGAGTTACTTTGATTAGGACTAATCTTCCAACGTACTTTCTTTCTCTCTTCCCTTTGCCTGCAGGGGTGACCAATAAATTGAGAGGATTTTTCGGAATTTTTTGCGGGGGCAATAATGGAGAGGAAAGAAAGTTTCACTTGGTAAGTTGGTACAAGGTTTGCTCACTGGTTTCTTGTGGAGGATTGGGGGTTCGAAATATGAGGCATTTCAACAAAGCTCTGCTTGGGGAATGGCAGGGCAGTATCACCTTGAGAGGGATGCATTATGGAGAAATATTATTGATGTTAAATATGGAAGGATGTAGGGGAGTTGGTGTTCTAATGAAGTTAGAAGGGTGTATGGGGTGGGTTTGTGGAAATCGATTTGGTTTGGTTGGGGGGAATTTGCCAATCATATTAAATACAAGGTGGGTAATGCAACAATGATTAATTTTTGGCATGATATTTGGAAGAAGTAGACGAGCCTCTTTCAGAAGATGAAAATGGGGTAACAGAAGGTAGTTTTTCCCCTACCTGTTCTATGCCTCCTGAGGGAGCAATAGGGTTAGACAAAGTGGCACAGGAGGGATTGTTGGCGGTGGGTTGTGGGGGGCACCTATAAGCAATGTCCTCGTCAATGAAACGACGACTCCTATGACGGAGGTGAAGGAACCTCTAATGGTGACATCAATATTGGACAGCAACAACATCGTTGTTGAGGAGGTTCGGGATTTGAATGCAGGATATGGTGGGGAGGAAATTATGGGTTTGTCATTGGTGCCTTGTGAGGAGGAATGTCTAGGGTCAGGAGTGCAGTTGGGAACAGTGTCTGGGGATAATGTCTTTCCCCTAGTTTCTCTCCCTCTGATAAACAATATAGCGGGTACACCATCAGATTGGGTCCTACGTAAGGTTAACATGATTCAGCATATTGTGGAGCTTTCATATGGAGGATGTGAAGACCAATTTAAAGCACTACTCACTGCGATTGAGGCGGGTCACTCGCTTGAAACCAAATCAAGTTTTCAGAAAAGCAGGGAGTTAAAGTGTCTTTCTTGGGCAATCAACTACGATGCTAAGGGAGGTAGCTCAAGTCGAGGGAAGACTAAAAGGATATGAAGATGTCCTCGTAGAGGGAATTTTAGGAGGAGTGTTAGTCTTAAGGGAAACAAGGGGTTGGGGAGGAGGATTCGTATTCTATTCCAATTTGGGCTTGGTGTATTTCGGATAGATTTCTAATTTTCACGGGCTTTTTGGGTCATTAGGAGCTCTCTAGTATGGACTAGGTGTTTTCTTGTATACGTCCAGTGTACTTAGTTACTCCTATTGATATGTATAATATTTTTACCTATAAAAAAACTTGTCATTGTGTCAATGAATTCTCTTGGAAGTGCATTTGGAGATCAAAGGTGCCTAGTAAGGTTGCATTTTACCACTGGTTGGCGTCATTGGGAAAAGTTTTGACTAGATAATTTAAGAAAGCATTGATTATTTATTGTGGATTTTTGCTTCATGTGTAAGAAAGATGATGAATCTGTTGATCATTTATTTCTTCATTGTGAGGTGACTAAGACTTCGTGGGATGAGATCTTAGGTAGGACGAGTATTGGTTGGGTGATACCTAAGCAAGTGGTAGATCTTTCAGTGCATTGGCAAGGTTTTAAATGGTGTCATCATATTATTGCTATATGGAAGATGATCCCTTTATGTTTGATGTGGTGCTTATGGTTGAAAAGGAATGGGCGGTATTTTGAAGATAGTGAACGCTCGATGGGAGAACTTAGAGAGTTTCTTTTTTTTTTTTGGTACTTTGTGTATTTGGGCAAAGGCTCTTGTATTGAATGGAGATAATCTTCTTGATTTGCTTTTAGCCTATTCTAGTTCCTAGCTTGTATTTAGGTATTTTTTCTTGTATACTTATTGTGTACTTGGGTTATGCCTATTTACTTGTCAATATAATTTTCTTATTACCTACAAAAAAAACAATCCACTCAAGAGAGCTAGCCACAACTCCAGAAGGACCTAAAGAAACTACCACAGCACCCTTCACACCAAGATGGGCAGGGGCTGCCCCCCCCCCCCCCCCCCCTTCTCCTTCAGTATCTCAGAGTTACTGATATTATACTTTATAAGCCACACTTAATACTGTTGGAGAAACCATACTTATTGAAAGTGTCCCCTCTTTCTTTCTCCTTCTTTTAATTGGTTGATAAATACCATTTATTTGACAAGATTCACAGTCGATACTTTGTCAATTCTGCATATATGGGGAGTAGAAGATAACAAAAACTATCATTTTTAACCTCTGGTTAATTTTCCTTATTATGGGCATGATCTTGTATTTTAAATAAAGTATTTCCATAGTGTAAATGCTCTTGAATTTCTTTTGAAGTGATCTGGTTGTATGTTGCAGGATCATGGGATTTTTCGTGATGGTAGCAAGGAAATAACTGAATCACAGCACGAGCTATATAGGAGAACTTTCTTACAAGACCTGAACCGACAGGGTGAAGTTGTTCTTGAAGGAAGAACTATAGGTAAGAATCTCTCAACGTATCCTTTTTATTTTTTAAATGAGCTAATAAATGACAAATGTCATATGTGGGCCATTACTCACCGAATTTCATTTTCTTAAACTGTAATTTGATGAAAAAACATAAAATGCTGCGGTTTGTTTTGCTTATGAGTTTTATTTTTATTCATTCACTTTAGGCAGATAACTCTGGCTTATAAACCTTCATGTAGATGTAGAGTTGGACAATCCAACAAATGTAGCAGAAGCACTTGCGCAGTCAAGACAGGGTTAGCGTTATTTTTTTTATTTTTTATTTTTTCTTCCATTTGATTTCAACCCTTCCCCCTCCCCAACTGGAAAAAAAAGGGGAAAAAGAAAAGAAAAAATACTTCTGCTTCCTTTTCTTCCAGTCTCATACAGAATCTGCACTTATCATTTACTACTGTTGTGAAGAATCTGATGCGACTGCAAAGGAGGAGAGACTTTATAGGACCTCTCGGATGACTGAGATGGAGGACCTTCAGGCACCTCATGATCATCCTTTTACTCCACTTTGTATCAAGGTTACTTTGTCTTATTACACAATTTCTCTAAATTATTTACATTTAGATGTTTTATGCTGAGTTTTTTGAAAATCAGGATCCACGTGATTACTTTGATTCTCAACAAGCTAATGCACTTAAAACTTATGACGATACACGAGCTGGAACAGAACAACTGAGTTGTAGTATGAATACTGAGGAAGCATATGGCTTTTTGAGGAGTTCAATATCTGAGATCGAGGCTACGGGATTGAGTGCTCATATGGTCAGACCTGAGGTTGCACTTACGGTATAACATCTTTGTTTCACGATGTCTTTAAGATGTTGGATATGATATTAATGGTTCAAAAAAAGAAAGATATTACATATGCTATGCTATGAATATTATTTATATATTCGTATGTTGACTGTTATTTTGTTTGATTCAGGTCATTAATGGATTGACCCAGAATATCTCAAGTACCAAGTATCAACTGGGGAAGAATGTTCACGAGAGTGTACTGGATGGGCTACCTAACACAACTAAAGAGGAACTGCTACATGTGAGTGGGCGTGAGTTTCTCGAAATAATTTTTTTTTCTTTTAATTGTATATATATTGTATAAAATTTTGCATTTGGGGGGATATTATTGTTATTAAGAAGAGTATTTTCTATTTTCCAGCATTGGACATCCATTCAAGAATTATTGAGGCACTTTTGGTCTTCATATCCAATCACTACATCGTATCTTTATGCCAAGGTAAGTGTTGTATTGTATAATGGGCTTACCACCCTCTGTTTTTTCAATAGGGTCTTCGTGCTTATGCAAAGGAAAAGGTAAGTTTGTTGTTTGTTAAACATGCCCTTTTTCTGTGTTTTTTTGTTTGGAGAAGAGTCAGAGTAATTATAGCAAAATTACTTGTAAGCTTCTTGAGTAAAGCACATAAAACTATAATTTTGCACTGTTAAGTTCAACAAAGGTGTGTTTAATGCAATTTATAGGCTATTCAAACTATAAGCCATGCCGGGTTTCTTGGTTATGTGCTAAAGTTTAAGGTTTTTGGTGGCATACGGGTTTAAGAACACCCAAAAGAATATATTGGTTTTATGTAAATGATTTGGTTCACAATTATGTTTCTTGAAGAGTCGAGAAGTTTTCCTATATCAATATTTCGCCTATTATCAATAAAATTCCTATTTACTAATAAAAGAAGAAGAAGAAGTTTTCCTATATTTGGGCCACAGGTGATAGTTAATAAGTATTGCCTGCCCCAAAATGTGAAATTGGTTAAAATGGGGATGCATGATGAATAGCATTTGAAATAGGGATTTCCAGAAATTTTAGAACATGATTAGCTTTTATTAGATGTTGTAGTCTTTTGATAGGTTTGATGCAGATTGCAGCTGCCTATTGCGTAGTTCATTTAATGATTAATGTGCAGGTGAGCAGACTGAAGGAAGCCATGTCAAAAATTTATCCGCAGCTCGAGGTATATCTTTCAGTCAAAAATCCCTCTTCTATCCTATTTTCCTACCCCAATAACATATCTCCATGGTTATTGCCTCTGAGGAGTTATGGATCCTCATGTCTATTTTAATTGCATGAGTTTTTGCTTTGGTTGTTTCATCGTTTGACTTGCACGCAATGCTTTTAGTAACTACAGCCTTGCAAAATTGCATACTGTTTTGGTTGAGGTGGTATTTTATCGTTTTATCAAATCCCAGGAAATAAAGGAATCGGTTCCCTCAGAGCTCCGCCAGCAGGTTTTCCTCCTCGTTCGTCCTATGCATCAGGTCAGCACTTTTCTTCCATTCTTAATTTTATTGCGAGGCTAAAGCAAACAGACAGGCAATAGTCTGTCACTTGTCCCGTTGGCCCATACAATTGATGTTTCTACCCTCTTCTCCTCTCCCTATTATCGAAGAAGTGAACTAAATAACCTCTAAAATAATATAAAGGAAACAGCCATGCACTGAATTGGATGGCTTATTTTTGGGTTGGGGTGGTGTTTGTAGTTGCAATGTATTAAAATGGCCAAAACTGAAGGGAAAAGACCATATTGGTGCAGGCTCTAGATGCTGCTTTCCAACATTACGAGTCGGATTTGCAAAAGAGAACGGCAAGGGGTGGAGAGAAACCAAATGGATATGTCTAGGAGGAGTATACTGACTACACGTGTACAGCTGATACTAATAACGTGTGTCATGCTGTCAGGTTATTTTTGATGTATGCAGCAGCAGAGTATAAACTGTAACATTACATCAAGTATGCTCTAAGCTGGTAGTGGGCGTGGGGATTTTGGGGCCATTGATGTGAAAGTGTTTTATGGTATAACTGCTGATCTTAAAGTGTAGAGAGTAGTGAACAAATTGGAGTGGAACTTTGACGGGTCACCATTGAGATCCGAATGCGAATCCTGTATGCTTGTAGCAGTTATATCTATTATTATTCCCCACTCTTTAAAAAAAAAAAAAAAGGTAATGTTTTAATTGCCATGAAAAGACCATCCATCTATATCATCACTATCTGCTTCTAATTTTGAAATTCCAATCCATTCTTAAGTACTCCTCAATGGCATTGCAAAATTGTCAGATTTTGCCCTTTTCACGTTATGGAATTTGGGTTCACCATACTTCAATCTATTATTAGAAACAATCTCTATCCCCATAAGTTATTATTTATAATATTGAGGATTTTTAATGAGCCGCAAACTACAATATATGCAATTATATATATATATATATAGTGATGATTTTTGGGTTTATATTTGTTTTAAAAGAAATGTTTTAGCCACAAAAGAATTACGTAAAGTAAACTCACAAATTTATGTGACTTGATATAGTACGTTTGATTATAAAATTATTTTTAACATAAAGTAAATTTAACGTATCATGTAAAATTACGTCAGTTTGTGAATTTATTTTTATATAATTTATTTGTGTCTGTAACAATTTTTTTTTTTTTTAATATAATTGAAAGGCATGCGACATCTAATTACATATGATGTTCCAATAGACAAAGGACCCAGAACTTGTCTATTAGAGTTATATACAAATCGACCCTATGTTCACATATCCCTCCCTAAAAGCTCAAAGCATCCAATCCTCCTCTCACTCTATTGCCAGCTGTTGTGCTCTCCCCATTTGGATGGTAAAAATGTTTTATCTTATTTTATCATTATAATTTTTTTAAATTTTCACATAAAAGATAATAAATAATTTAATTTTTTAAATTATAAAATAATAATATTAAAAAATAATATTTTAATAATATTTTATTCGACTTTTATTTAAAATATCTTATCTTACCATTCAAACCACACCTAATAATAATCCCTCCCTTTCACTGCACCATAATCGAGATCCGCTCAAGCTTCCTCACCTCTGAATATGTTTATTTTTGGAGCCTAAATTTTTATTATGAATTTGTGGGAGAAAGAGGGAGACGGATGGGATGAATGTTTTTATTGCGACTGGCGATATAAACAAGGATGTATACTGTATATGTTTATTTATTTATTATTTATAACTGCACAGAAGGTTCATACGGGAGAAATTGATGCTTTTTAAGTAGTTAATAAATGAGAATACTACTTACAAATAAATAAATGCATTTATAACATTCCTTTTTCTTTTTCTAAACATGTATCAGAAAGAAAAACACAACCAATCCAACACGCGGATCAAGGCTAAAGAAATCATGTATCATATAACAGAAACAAGGAGATGCAGGTAATAATAAAATAAAATAAAATCAGCATAAATCCCAAAGAAACAATTCCAAATACCCCAGATGAGGTTTTGAACAAAAGGTATTTGCATGACATAAAAAGAAAATCAAATCAATGGGGAGCAGGTGCTGGAAAACCAAAGAATGGCCTTCCGCAGTGATTGGGATCGCAGAGATCTACGGTATCCTTCAACTTGTGGAAACCGTGCTTGAACACCCCAAAGCCGAACAGCAATCCGATGAGTATCACCAACAGTATTAGGCATGTGCATAGCATGCATATCTTACCCCCACAGCACATCTTTTCTTTGTTGGAGTGTGATGATCCTTCCACTAGTGTTGGGGGGGATCTGGATCTTGAAGGAAGGTAGGAATGTTTATAATTTATACGAGGAGAAAGAGAGAGAGAGAGAGAGAGAGAGCAAAGGGTGGGTGTTTGGAGGAGGGTGGGTAAAACGTGTTGGGCTAGGAATTGAATTGAAGAGTGCAGATTTGTTCAAATCTAAATAAGAAAGAAGGAAACCAAAAATGCTTGGACGTTATGTAATGCCTACTCTCCAAAGATTCGCTTCGCTTAAAAGTAAAGCAATAAGTAGTAAATATTATACAAGTGTTGTGTTTTAAATAAAAGAAAAGAAATTAAACGTTGCAGAGTTCGTTGGAGAGTCGTGAAAAGGAGGTGGTGGTGGTGGTGGTGGAGTTGTTACCTCTTTTACTGCACTAGCATGTTTGTATGTTGGTTGTTTTTATTTATTTATTAATTAATTAATTTAATCTCATACATACATACATACATACAGTTAAAAACCTTAGTAATTAAGAACCATATACTATCTATCTATCTCCTAATCACTTCAAAAAGAGAGAATATCTTTATCTTATTTGACAATCATATTTATTACGATTCAATCAAACTAATTTTCGTTCAGAGAAATTATTTAAAAGTACGATTTTCAAATTCATAAATTTGTTTCCCTCTCAAAATCCTCTCGGCGTTTTCCTGTGCTTATCTCCCACACCCAAAATCCCTCCCTTCCCTTCTCGCACTCTCTCTCTCTCACATAGTCGTCTTGAGGTTTTTACTGCACCTTCTTCGCTGAGGATGTTCACCTTTTCGCTAATTCATCCTGTCATTTGTAAGTCCCATTCCTCTTATTTATGTTTGGTTTGTGGCTACTGTTTTTCTGCGTTGTTGGCGTAGATGGACGATTTATGTATGGAAGATTTCTGGAGGCCCCGATTAAGAATATACGCCTTGAATTACATGAAAAGCTGTTATTTCCATTCAAATTATGGGAGAGGACGAGTTTCTTGGCACTGCCACATACAAGTAATTCAAGTAATCTAAATATTGTAATTTGTGGTTACTCTCAGCTACGAAGCTGTTCGACATTATACTGCTTATACTTCGACAGTACAACAATAATACTGGAATTTTTTGTAGTTGGGATTGGAAAATGTATTCTTAGAATTGATGCAACAAAATCTGGGAAGGGTAAAAAGTCTATTCGGCTGAGGAACCTCTCAAAATGCCCTGTTGATAAGGTGATTGATGGGGCCCAGTTGGTTGGTAATTTTCTGATTCTATAACTTCAAAAGTTCATGTTGGTGTTTGCTTTATAACTTTTTTCTACCAGTTGATTTAAACGCCTACTTAAATGGATTCCATGTTTCCAGCATGATGTTTCATCGCGCGCAGGTTTTTAACATACATAAGCAATGTTCGTACATGGTGAACAAATTTTAGTAAAAAGGTTTTGGCTAACACACCAGAACTATAGGCTGCGTATTCATTGTATAATAGGTACAAATCAAATGAGCAATGTGAAATACATCTTGCAGAAAATACATTGACCGCTATACAAGGTAACAATTAATACACTTGACATAAATATCAAGAGTATGCTAAATTAATGGGATTGTAGAGCAGGAGTACTGATCTGCTACCATGTACAGATGATTGACTTTCCATGTCTGTATAAACTTGATATCTTGTGGCTTGCTGACATGAGCTGTTGTAGATATTCTTTCCAATTCTGTATTATTGCAAGGTGAAGTAGATATGATCTTTGAGTTTGCTGCACAAGTGTTTACACTGCTGCTGCTGTACGTGTGTCTGCAGTAGGTAGTAGGTACTAGGTACATTAACACATGGGTGTGCAGTCACGCGTGCAATTTCATATTATATTTTATATGAGAAGATAAATGAAGATGCTCATGACTGTGCCTCGCAAAATGTATATTGTGCAACAGGTAAAAGACATGGGATGATAGCAAGTATGTAGTATCTACCACTCGCTGTATCAGACCTCATGAAGGTCAGACTGTTTGGTCGGCTACATTTGAGCTGCTCCCCATCCACCGGATCACATCATACTTGTCACTGTCTACAAAAGCCCATCACTAACTTTTTTTTTCCCAGTCTAAGTCACGGCAGTACTGTTCGTTTTACTGCTACCTCTGACATTATGCATGTCTATTCATTTTTATTTTCGATATTTAACTAACATTTTTTTGCAAGTAATCAAGAAGTTTTATTCATAAAAGGAGGCAAAGCTCAAGTACATTCGATATTTAACTAACATTGGCATGGACTTGTCACTTGTGTTTTTGTTTCTGGAATTGCATTTCAACATGCGTTTTCCATGATGTAAGATGTTTTCTAATAATGGTCGTTTTTTTGTGTGTTCAATTTAATTGTGTGAAACCTGTTTGTCGGGGTCACTGAATGGAGTGAAAATGTGGACATTAACAAGTGAAGAAGGCTGGCTACTGCCGAGAGACAAAATCGAGGAAGTGTTCCCAGACATAGGAGTTGAAGAGTACAGCTGAACCCCGTGTTGAGGAGGCATTCTTCAATCAATTGCAGCATTATTCACTTAGACTATGTTCCTAATTCAGCATCAACCCACGCGGATTTTATACCGTGAGTTTCCACTCACCTTTTTTTTGGGTTTTACAGGGATAAGTGATCTATTAGCTCGTGGTGAACAAATTGTTCAGGTTTATTGTGCCTAGAAAAGCCAGATTCAAATGTTGTGTGATGCAACTGGTTCTGAAGGATTTGCTGCTTTGGACCCATCTGTTGGCCTTTTTGCTCATTTGGTTAGTCCCACATGGGTGGGAAATGAAAAGGAGCAAGCTCTCAAGACTTATAAATAAGAGGCTTAGCCTCTTAGTTTAAGTGCACCAGTCAAATGTTTAACTAATAATTTTTAACTCTAGTTAAATTTCTCTATTGTCCATTTTTTATAAAATGGGAAGAGGTGTGAGTTAAAGTTTTACTAGTGAGGAAAGCTTTGTGGGTGTGATTGGGGTGAGGAGAGAAATTGTGTGATTGTAACAATTTTTCATATAGCGAATTTTCTTCTCTGGGTCTGGTGGTTTTTCTCCTGTTTTGGAGTTTTCACGTAAATTTCTTGTGTTGTTATTATTTCTCTATTTTTCTTGTTATTCCTGCAAAGGATAGATCCTGTGGGGGTGAATTTGGAAGGTCCAAATCCCAACAATTGGTATCAGAGCCACTAAGTTCTTTTTGTGGAGTAGAGTTTTGATGTGGTAGTGTGGATATGTATAGTCTAAGGAGGTTCTGTCTAGGAGATTGGAAATTTTAAGTGTGTCCATTGTGACCCTCCAATTTTTCCTGGGAACTTACTTAGTGAGGTACTATTCATTTTTACGGTAAAAATTCATCAAGGTGATGTTAGGAATGAGGTGGAGAAATTGGTTTACACAAGGCGTTGAAGGGCAGATCAACCCCTGAAGTCAACAGTGATACTAGCGACTGGTGGAACGGCTAGTGCAAGGAGCTGGTTCGGCAAGTGGCTCCAAGTCAGTAAATGGAGATACTGGTATTGATGCTAACATTGTGTCTCTCTCCATGAAAAAAGAGACATGTACATCCTTATGGCATGCTGCTAATTCCCAAAATTGCCATGATAGAGGGTGTGTTAATGTTAGCATGTCCACAAGTTTACACACAGGCATTGGTTTGGCATTGATGCAGGGTGTGTGGTGGAAATTCATGTCGATGGCTGATGAACTTCCAGGAGAGCCAAACGTGGAAGTTACACCATAATTTTCAGCAAGGTTGTTTTCGACATGGGCCGAAATGAAATGCTTGGAATTGGTTTATTCTGAGTGAGTATGCTTTTATGGTGAAGCATGATAGCGAAAGCTATGAAAATCTTCATTAAGGTGGAGCTTGGCTGTGGGACCAGTCAAAGTCGCAAGGTGGAGATTGTTGGCCTTTTTGCTCCTTTGGTTAGTCCCACATGGGTGGGAAATGAGAAGGAGCAAGCTCTCAAGACTTATAAATAAGAGGCTTAGCCTCTTAGTTTAAGTGCACCAGTCAAATGCTTAGCTAGTAACTTTTGACTCTAGTTAAATTCCTCTATTGTCCATTTTTTATAAAATGGGAAGAGGTGTGAGTTAAAGTTTTACTAGTGGGGAAAGCTTTGTGGGTGTGATTGGGGTGAGGAGAGAAATTGTGTGATTGTAACAATTTTTCACATAGTGGATTTTCTTCTCTGGGTCTGGTGGTTTTTCTCCTGTTTTGGAGTTTCCACGTAAATTTATTGTGTTGTTATTATTTTTCTATTTTTCTTGTTACTCCTGCAAAGGGTAGATCCTAGGGGGATGAATTTGAGAGGTCCAAATTCCCAACACCATCTTGAAACAAGCCTATTGAGAAAGTCCCCTTAGCTGGTTCTGCACCCATACAAAACATACAAATAGCTTTGAGTGTGCAACTGCACTGAGATATCCTGTAAGCTCTTGTTTGTCTGAGGCAGCCACTTCAAAAAGAAATTAATAGTTTTAGTACGGTATCTGAGACTGTTGCACTGAGTCAGTATTTAGTGATGTTTAGTGATGGCGATGATGTTTTTATTACATCCCTGCATATTCCTTGGGAGTCCAACAATTAACTTCGAGACCAAGCAGTTCTTATTCAGTTCACAGGCAAGTGGGCAACATTTGTGCAAACATGTCTGATTGGCTTTCATTGGATGATGATCAAAGGAACCATAAGGCGAAAGTTGCATAAATGCAAAAGATTATTTATCTACTACGTTTAATCATCATATCATGTTCATACAGCCAACTCATGCTGTCATTCCCTCCAAGTTAGAATGCAATCCATCCTCTGGAACTACCACCATCCTTGAAATCAAGAATGAGGGAGAGGCTAGTTTCCCGGATGTGGGTGTCAACAGTGATGTGGGTCATGCTGAGGTGGAGGCAAAAGCAGTTGATGAAAAAGATCCACACAAAATGATGAATTTATTGCTCACAGGCTTCTGATCTTGATATCGAGATACCCAAGAATGCTGCGCTCTATCAGCAGAAACCTATGTCGTGGAGGAAGCTCAGAAAATTTATGGTGTTGGTGTAACGAAGCCACTGGCCAACCTCCTAATGCTAAAAAGGAAGAGTTGATGATTTCTCAAAGCATGTGTGCCTGGGAAGGTTTATAAGTCATCTAGGTCTGTACAAATTCTGCTTTTGTCCGCACCAAATACCCAAGGGAAAAGACAGATGGGATATAGTTTCAAGCTTCGGGTCCATCTTGCTGATCTCCAAGTGTTTTTAATTTCACAAATTCTTTGAATGGAGTGGGAGTAGAAGTCCCCTCTGCAGATGCTGCATTTGCGCAAAATTTGGTCATGCGGGAGATGCTTAATCAATTAATTCCTCAAGAGAATGGACATTTATATACGCTATGGTACATGCTTAATCAGGTAATTGCTCAAGAGTATGGACGTTTATATATCCCACTACATATGTATCATGTCACGCTGTTTTCAGCATATTATTATTATTATTTTTGCATGCTTGAGAGTGGTTGTATATTGTAATTGAAACCACTAGGAGGTAAACTTTTAATCATTTCTAGATTCTTCATTCTCTAGCGACCTCATGTTTCATTTATGATTTCTACAAGTTATCTCGGTACGCGAGGCATCATCATTATTATCTTCAATAAAAAGTTTGAGACTCAGCCATTGAGCGGCCATGGAAAACACCTTTTTTCCATTTCTAGAATTGGAGGATGGGTTCGTTGTTGAGACTTTAGTCTATCCTAAGTAATTAATTCATGGTATAATCCTTTTTGGCCATAAATTACCCTTAGAATGTAATGATGCTTCCATTTTCAGTCCCTATGTCTTTGTTCTTAGTATTTTCTGTCGGGAAATGAGAGCTCTGGAGACTGGAACAATTTTCCTAATGAAAAGGACATTATGTTTTAATTCTAAGATGGTAGCGTGGCCCTCTATTATTGATGATGCATGTTTAACTCGTCTTCTTTCTACTCATCCATCTTTAATTGGTTTCCCGTCCTCCCTATTTATTTCGTGCAGGTCATGACAATGGAAAAACAAATTGCAGAAACGGATGACGACAATGAGAGTTATATTCCAGTTATCAGAGAATGTAAAGACTAGAGACAAATCTGGGGCGTAGTATGAAGAAAGCTGTCAAAGTCAATACAGATGCTTGTGGACTCGTTTTCAAGAAAATAAGGCAAAAATTGAGAAGTTATTAGGAGACCGTACACAGAAAGTAACATGCTTGATTAATAACTTCATGAGTAAAGACTTGCCAATGATGTTAGAAAAAGCAGTGAAGAAGGAAATGGCGGCAGCAGGACTTGCTGTAGTTCGCTCTATCACTCTGGCCATTGAGAACACAACTTCAGCTATTGTGGTGCCTTTCCAGGTCAAAATCTTGAAGGCCTAACACTTATATAAGACTGGTCGTGGTAGGATTTAACAGATGCTCCCTGCTTCAGAGAGGTGTCGCTGGGAAGGCAGTAAATCAACTCGAGAAATCTGCCAATACAAAGCCTGAAGCTGCAGTTGCTAGGCAAATCCAAGCGCAGTTAACTTCTGGCAAACAAGCTCTCCAGGTACTTATTATTAAGTTCGATTTAGATTACATGATTTTTCCTTTTGATAAGACGAGCTTATATTATTAATGGTCGATAGAAGAACAAAGCATAATCGTCCTAGTACACGGTGGGTATACGCCAATGGCCTGATGGCACAACATCATCGATTCGACTCCCACTTCCAATGTATCCAAAAAAAAAAAGAGTACACGTTAGATATATGATTGATACACCGAGAGGGATAACATCAATTATTGCAGGGTATCTTTACTCAACAAAAAATAAATGAAAATAGGTAACTCTTGCAAATGAGAGAGTCGTGTGAAGCCATGTTTGGGCAAATAGATGCTACATTTCAGAAAGGCATGGTTGAGCATACGACTGCAGCTCACATCTCTTGGAGTCTGCTCATTGCTCTACGGGTGTCCACAAGCGTTCCACACTTAAGAAGGGCACGATTCCAAACGCTTTTTTTTATTTTTTTTCTTGTGTTGGGACTTGGGAGGGGGGTGTTTGTTTCAGCAAAATCAAGCTGGTTTAGAGCCTAACCGTTAAAGACACCAGTACAAATTACAATCAACACCCCCCAACTTTCCCCCAAGATGCAAGAACATTTCTTAAATGTTACCTTTATGAATAATGCTAGTATCAAGTTTCAAATGCACAAATTTTGTACATTCTCTTACAATATAATTCACCACTTTACAAAAGACATGCATTTGTAATTTATATATATCATTATTCTTCCTTTTTACCTCTTTTTTTTTCATCTTCACTAACGCATTCAATACGTTATACAAACCATAAAATTGTATTATTATTACTATTTTTGTTCATTTCCTGAATGCCCGTGTTTCATCATCATTACCAGTCTCTATCTCTGTGTGTTTAGTAAGAAAAATGTATTAAGAGCCCCCATTTTTGTCAGTTGTCTTGTGAAGTGCAATAGGGTATAGAACGAAGTTAGAAGTGATTACTCATTTTTCTTGAAACCAATTTTTTTCTCAGAAAAAAAGGAGAAACAAATGGACGGTAGAATTTACAGACCTACTCTACATTGCCACATATCCAACCGTGGCTAGTTTACATTTTCTCTCTATTTTCTTTTTGTAAGTAGATTTCCCCATTAGAAAAAAAGGGCATGAAAAATGAAAATACTAATGGGGTCGGGCTCCCGCGTGCCTCCTATTCTGATCTTTCCTACTACCAGCACTGATCCGTTTCCCATCTCCGGGTCGCGTAAAACCCGGTCCGGTTACCGGTCGCGATGCCGAAGGGTCGCCTCTCGAACTGGGCACCCAAGGACAGATCGTAGAGCGCCCTTGAAGATGGATCGGAGAGCGTGGCGTAGGCGTTGTGAATCTCGATGAAATCGCGGCCGTCTGATTCGGGCTCTTGAATAGCGTCGGGGTGGTACATCTTGGCCAGGCTTCGATAAGCAGTCTTGATCTCCGTGAAGGAAGCGGAACGCTTGACTCGGAGGACCTCGTATAAACTGGAGGGCCTACGAGAGACGGTGGCCGTTCTCGAGGACGAGTGGGTCTGGGTGAATCCACAAATGGAAGCATTGAAGCTCGGAATGGTATGTGTCCGAAGCGAGGTGGGGAATAGGCGAGGAGGCATGGGGGATGAGGGAAATGGAATTTGCCGGGAGGAATGGAGGGAATTAGGGTTGGGGAGGGTTAGGGTTGGGGACATTGAGAATTTGAGAGGAGATGGGAAGGGCGTGTAGGGGCAAAATGGGGAACTAGAAATTTAGTGTGTCTGGAGAGAGAGATTCGAAATTGTGAATTAGTGTGGTATGACAAAAGAGGGAGAGAGAGGGTGGGTTTATATATATATCGAGGGAGTCAATGCGGGTATAGAAGAGAGGGAGAGAGAGAGCGCTATGAGGGGAGTAAAACCGCGTGTGCAAGTGTTGGTTTGAAGAAAGGTTGGAGAAGGAGCGGTGATAATCAGTGGTCCTTACCACTGCTGACATGGCATACTTTTCCTTCTAGAATACCCCTCCTCCACCTTCTAGAATGCTTTTATATATATATATATATATAGTAGTTATATATATTATATATATAATATATATATATATATATATATTCTAGTAAGGGATTTTATGTGCAAGGCACATATTTTGTCGTAAAGTAATATTCAGAACAATAATTCTGTGTGGTGGACCCATATAATTCAAACTTTTGCTACCTTATCTTTTGGACGTTATTATAATTGCAAGAATCCAAATTTGATTGAGGAAGGTGGGACCTAACGTGGGAAAATCTTCTGTCTTCTTACGCGTGCATATCTTTTTTGTAGACCCCACGAATATCATCAATTAGATTTCATCAACGCGTAGTCATGCGTTGATCTTATCGCTAAAAATTACTAATTAATTTTGGAAAGAGTACATGATTGATTAATCGCTGAAAGAAGGAGTTCTTCATGATCTTGCAAAACTAAGAGGTGCTTACTCATAACTTATTCTTTAACAGCAAAAGTATAATAAAAAAATTAAATAAAAACTTGGATCAAAAAGAAAAAAAAAACATATGAACATAGATAGAAAAAAAAATTGTTATGTGGATCTGAGAAATAGAAACTTAATATACATCAATCGCACAACAAGGAGGAAAAAAAGTGCCAGAAATTAAACAGATGGAAAAAAAAGACAGACGGAGAGACTTAGCTGAGCTTGAAAAACACAGATCCAGAGAGACAAAAACGGTGGCCAGCTTTTTAGACCGGACAAGCACCGCATTATTTTTATAGATCTTCTGGAATTGTCAGGCGCCGCAAGGCTAGTCTACTACATCTCTTGTCTCTTGTAGAGAGACGCTTCACGATGGACGCCGTGAAGCAATAGAAGTGCTTCGTCCTTCCTTTCATAATTTTCTCTATAAAAGAGATATTCAGCTCATCTTCACTCGCATCCCATCTTCTTTACTTTTCTGTAATTAGTCTGCATTCTTACTCTGTAATCTCTTTCTGCATTCTGACTCTGCAATGGCTCAGCAATCTTCTCGTAACCAATACATGAGGTATTCAACACCTTCTTCATCAGCTGTTTCTGCTTCCGCTATTGGTGCTATAGTGCAATACAATAATGATCTGGCTAATAAGTCAGATGTTGAAGCTATCTACGAGCTTGTAAATCTAGGTACCCATTACTCATCAGCTATTTATGCATTTTCTCAGCGACTACAATCCAAACCTTATGATTTGGACAAACTCAATGAGAAAATTTCTATCCTTCAGCGCCTTCTTCACGAGTCTAACATGAAGATAGAAGCAATAAAGCAAGAGAATAGGAAATTAAAATCTATGCTTAAGTCTTCTTTTAGATTGCCTACTCCTTTAGACAGAGATGCTACGCATATTTTAGAGGAGCAAGATCGTTTGAAGATGAGGCGAAGAGCCTCAAATTTCTGTAATTTTTTTCAAAATAATAAAATAATATTTCTGTAATTTCTGTGCTCCATTTTATTTTTTCTGCGCAGATGAGGGTTGCATTAACTTCTACGTTTAAAGTGAAAATTAATAGATCTAAAGGAATAGATATAGATCTGTCAATAACAACAAAAATACATGTTCAACACCCAAAAAAATCACTTTTTTTCTCTTTCAAAAAATAAACTCGGAGATGAAAATAAAATAAAGATGACTTAGAAAATAGAGAAATAAAAATAGAAGGAAGCAGTTTTGATGGTTTTGATTTGCCTTTTGTGGTTTAGAGGGTGCAAAAGTGGTTTTGTTGTTCTGGTGAATACCTTGAATTGTAGCAAAACTCGTATAGATTTCCTCCGCTTAGCAAAGGTCACCTGCGTGTTGATCTGAAAAATAAAAACATATAGAAAAAGAGAAAAAGCAGATCTGAAAAAGAGAAAGTGAAAATAAAAGTCTGAAAGAGAAAAAACTTGAATCAAAAAGAAAAAAAAAACATATGAACACAGATAGAAAAGAAATTTGTTCTGTGGATCTGAAAAATAGAAATCAAACGAAAGGAAAAAAAAATTTGAATAAATTTTTTACAAACAGATCTGAAATAAACGCAAGAAAATCAACCAAAAACAGATCTCTTCATATCTTTGTAGATGTGTTCAGATCTGTTTGTAGGGGAAGAAGCTGTGAAGAGATGGTGGGCGGAGGTGGTGCGACGGCGCTGGAAACGGCTGAAAACAGTGCGGCTTAGATGGGCTGTAGGTGGCTAACGGTGGCTCGGATGGAGGTGAAATTTGGTGGGGATGTTCACCAGTGAGAGGGGAAGAAAACTGGGCGGGTGGTGTACGACACCTCCACCGGACGGGGGTGCAATGGCCGGCCGAAGTAGGGGCGACGGGAAGGAGAAAAGAGAAGGGGAGAGCACGAGGAGAGAGAGAAACGAAGAAAGAAGCACGAGAGAGAAAAGAGAAACGCACGAGAAGAGAAAAGAAAGAAAGAAAGAAGAAATAATTATCTTTACTGTGCATTTCGAATTTTTTATTATTTTTACTGTGTAGGAATCGAATTATTATATTTACTGTGCATTGTTACTGTGTAGTAACGAAAAATATCAAAAATTTATATAATTTATTATTATATTTACTGTGTATTTTGAATTTTTTATTAATATATTTACTGTGCATTTTACTGTGTAATACTGTGTAGGAATCGAATTATTATATTTACTGTGCATTTTGAATTTTTTATTAATATATTTACGGTGCATTTTACTGTGTATAACTGTATAGTTACTGTGCATTTTACTGTGTATTACTGTGTAGGAATCGAATTATTATATTTACTGTGTATTTTGAATTTTTTATTAATATATTTACTGTACATTTTACTGTGTATTATAGGAATCGAATTATTATATTTACTGTATATTTTACTGTGTATTACTGTGTAGGATGAAATTGGATATTACTGTAAAGAGGAAGGATAAAATTGGAAGAAATGTTATGCTTACTATTCATCTGAGGATACGCGCTTTTATATATAAAAGATATAGTAGTTATATATATTATATTATATGTTATTCGACTCTTCCCCTGTCGTAACCTTCCAATATTTTTCTTCCTTTTAGATTGCCTTGATTGCCAATTGACTGTTTATAACTTCTATTTTCAATTGTTGGTCCAGTATCTCTTATTGTTTTGGTCTTTTTTTTTTTAATAATAATAATTTTCTTATAAAAAACATTTTTTTTATTTTTTTAAAGAAACCAAGAAGTTTTCCATCACGGAAAGGAGAAATTCTTCTTCAGAGAAGTGTAGTACATGAGATTACATGGGAGTGTTGGAATAAAAATCCCTTTTTCCACTATATAGATTATAAAATTCGAATATAAATGATTAATAATTAAAAATACCACATTAAATTCAAATATGCTTTTTTCTGTCAGAATAGATTTTTAATTTTATTTGTTAGTACGAGATGACGTTTTGTTTGTGGGTGTGAATAAATTAGTGAATGATAAGCCTCGGGGAGATATATGACTAGATATAGTGAATAATTTCTTTTTACGTGAATGAATTAAGGAATGGTCGTGGAATCATACGAGATTAAAACTTTGTGAATAATAGTAAAATGATTTAAATTATAATATTTTATTAGATTTTGAGAAATAAAAAAAAAGTTAAATAAAATTATTATATATTTAAAATATTATTAAAATATAAACATTAAATTTTTTTTTTATTATTTGAAAATTTTGAATTTTTTTAAAAATTTAAAAAATTTGTAACGATAGAGTTTGAAATTTTGAATTAAAATATTTGTATTTAATTAACGTTTAGAAATGAGATAATGTGACGAGAAATAACCCATTTTGAATAATTTGATCGTGTATCCTTAGAAGACAATGAAATAATATTTGTCAAAAATGTTGTGTCCACCGTGAAGGGCATCCATCAAGCGATAAGTATAGATTATAATTGTCCACGTAAGCAGCCGTACTGTGGGCGATCCATAGATAGAATTTAGATAGAAACCGATACACCCGCCCAATGGAACAAGATGAATTCAGCGTCGAGGAATGACACGCTCGTTGGTTTTTTATCTCTTTTAGATATACTTGATAATGGGGTGGGGCCCACCACATAGCTTTCCTTCCTTTTAAGTGTTACCCAAGTTTTGACCCCACATGTACACACCCCAACCCAAGCGCCCTCTTCTGCTGACTTTCCTACGCCCTTGGACAGTAAATTTATTCCTTCTTATCTTATTGATGTCATTTTAATATTATAAATATAAATATTTTTTAATTTTTAACTTTTTCAATCTTATTATTTAATCATTATAATTTTTTTAAAATTTTTAATCAAAACATAAAAAATTAATTCTATATTTTAAAATAAAGATAATATTTTAATTTAATTTTTTCTTTCTCATTTCTTAAAAATTAATAAAATATCTTAATTTAAAACATTTTACTATTATTAATAAATTATTCCACTATAATTCTCTGTTCATTATATCATATCTCAATGTCTAAACAAGTTCCAAAACGGTTGATGCTCAAATAAATGCCCCCACTACGAACCTACTATTTTGCTTCTCACATGCAATTTTTTGGTTTCTAGAACATCACGAAGGAAGCAAATGACTTTTTATTAAATATAAAATTATACATATAATCAAATAGTGTCACGTCATCAGAAATATAAATTTTTTAAAACTTGAATTTTAAAGATTATATAATTGGTCTCCAAAATAAGACTAAAAAATTGTAAAAGCATTTGTATATGTTTTCTTATTTTTAAGTTGAAAAATATTTTAATTATAAATAAATTACATGAAAAATATTTTACATTAAACCTTTTAAAAAATACTATTCATTATTCCGCTTCACATCTAGAGAGGCTTTACATACTCTAGGTGGAAATTTCTTTCTATTAAAATTTTGAATACCGAATTAGAGATTGTACCAGTCAATGTACGGGAATGAAATGGTATTGTTTCGTATACCATTATATATAAATATATATAAATTTTATTTTAAAATAATAGTCTATATATGAATATATTATAAATAAGTTGGTCTGAATTGAAAGTAAAAAAATAAATTTACAGTTTGAAAAAATAAAATAAAAAATTATAAGAAGAAGAAAAATAAAAAGGCCGAAGTATAGGATTGAAACGGCCAAAATTTTGACTGGTATAAAACTATAACCTTCTCTATACTGAGTAATGCATGGAAACGAAATATTTCAACCTTACCAATACGAAATTCAAAACAATGCTTTCCATTCCAAATACTTCCGTATATATTATTTTATTAGGGCTCATCAACGTCTCTTATAATTGGAACAAGTGATTTTTGAGTCTTTGTCATTGGATTGCTACAATTCAAAAGATTTACCTTTTTGATCCCCCGCATCTTGACCTTAGGATTACAAATAGTTTGATAATTCCAACCTCTCGACACCATTTTCCAAACCCTTTTTTTCTCTCCCATTTTTTGGAATGCTTGTTGTGTTTTCTCTGGTCGAATCTTCGCAATCTTGTTCGGAATGGACCTTTGTCCCACTTCGGACCCAAAAATATAATCCAACGGTGGATATTTTTGAAAATTGACCATTCACCGGACAATGGGTCGGATTGTCCTGTCGTATGGAAAATGAAATGGGGGAGTGTTTGTTTGGTTGATGTTATTTCTGATTTCAAGTGAACGTGGTTGTCATTGGTTTGGCATGTGTGAGGCTTTCTAGAAGCCGTCTTTGTCTTTATCTCTGCAGATTAAAGAATGCACAAAGTTAGTAGGGTCTCTACTCTGTCTCTCTCTTTAGTTACATGTGGGGGACTGGCAGCTGGACTGGGAGTGCTTCTAGAAGACTTTTCCCTTTTAGCTATGAATTTTTTAAGACAAAAAAAATAAGAAAAAATATTGGGAGCAGCTACTATTTATCACTGTACACTATACCCCTTATAAAAAATATCTATATATCCTATGAAAAGCATCCCTATATCCTATAAAAACTTATAAGTGTATGGTATGCAGTATAAATAGTAACTACTCCCTAGTAAATCCCCAAAAATAATGACCACATCGAATCAGCACCGAAAGGGTTTAGCTAAGCTTGTTTCATTGTAGATTGATGTGAATGAATGTAACCTTTTTCACTTGGATATATTAATAAAGTTTTTTTTTTTTTTAAACATATAACATGATATTGAAGTAAGTAAGGACAGGGTAGCGTCAATTTTTATAAGTTGGGTTTGCTTCCAAAGTAGTTCGTATGTCAATTGCCATCTGTTTCGGATTTGGATTGATTTATATTGGGTTTTCTTACATATTTGGCCACCTTCCTTCTTCTTTTCTATTAACTTTTACACGTACGTACGTACGTACGTACGTATATACATGTCTGATTGTATCTTTAACGCCATTGTTGTTTGTTAGAATATGCCATTATTGTTGACTTACTTTACACTTAAAAAATAAAAAATCATATTTAACGTGTCTGTAATATTAATAAGCCTCATCATCACCATAAAAAGGACTCCTCTTTCTTTTAGCTAATCATTTTGTCTTCTCAAAAACGGAATTATATGGAAATGGAATGGCTAATCCATCCTTCCTTCCTTCCATGCGAAACTGACCTTTGTGTTCTAATTATTCTTACAAGCCACAAGGTACTTTTTGGATTTTGTTAGGGCTGTTTAAAGTAATTTTTTAACACTGATAAAAATAATTATTAATTTTGGTAGACTTAGGTTGGGTTTGAATGTTGGGTTGGGTTGAGTTGAGTTGAATAAAATATTGTTAAAATATTAATTTTAAATAAAATAAGTGTATTGGGATTTGAAAAAATTAAATTTTAAATATTATAAGTGTATTGAGATTTGAAAAATGTGTAATGATGAGATGAAATGAGTTGAGAGGAGTTGAGAGTAGTTTAGTTTTAATTATGATTTGTATAAATTTATCAAGTGCATATTTTAGGCTTTATTAGCAAAGATATTTCTTTTGTGAGTTTGAGTTGAGCCATGACGTGGGCCCTGTAAGTGGGGGAAAACAGGACAAAAAATGGAACCGTCTAGCTCCACCACAACAATAATTAATTGTAAAAGCTAGAAAGCAAAATCGAAAACCACCACTTACAAGATTCAATGTCACACCGCACACAGTCTGCATAATACAAAATTGATGAGATGCGTTTGAAAATAAGACAGATTTTGATTTGATTGACGTATTCAATTCCATTCATTCGGGTTATTTTTCGCTGGGATATTTCACCCTCTTTAGACTTTAATTATGGGGTTTGTGTCGTCCTTTAAATATATTTCCTACTCAATTAAAGTTAGTTAGTTATCTAAGCCCCATAATTAGTGCTCTAATTGCGAGTTGTGGTAAACACGTTTGTTTTTAAGGATTTTATATTTCAATCCAACAGGAGGCTGTGCCCTTTGCGTTTCTATCAAGTCTTAATCGGGGACTAATGCAACCCCATCATGATTTAAACCGCGGTCATTATAGGCTAAACGTCTATGAATGAAGTGACTCTATTTATAATATGCAAAAAAAAATAAAAATAAAAACCTTCTCTCAACAGCCAAATATAAAAGGTTTTTGTTGAAATCTCTAAATCTGGAAAAATACCAACAGATCTGGTTTGGTTTGGCTTGGATATTGCATCGTGCTTATTTTCTTATTTGGGCATCTCCTTTCGTCTTAAAATTGTTTTGAGTTGGCACTATGAAATGATGTTGGAAACGTGTTTCTTTCTCTTGGAAAAAAAAAATAAAATAATCGTTTGATGATCATGCCTTTTACTTTGTTTTAATGTTCTTTTCTTTTTCTTTTTTTCCTTAATTTCAAGTCTTCTTCGATCATTTTTGCAGATGGGACACTCAAAACTCTTTCTCAGACATTGGGATTATTTTTTTGAGCAAGGTCATTGTGGGAATGATGTTGTTTAAGATTTTCCAACAAAAAGTTTCAACCTGTCTTAAATTTTTAATTTCCAATTGTTTGACTATTCAGAAAGCATGTTTTGATTTTGGTTCATGGTGATGGCTACATAAGCATATTTGTGGTGGACCCAAAGAAGCTTGTCTTCCAAATTTTGAAAGTTGATTTGAGCCTGTAGAATTTTCATAATCTCATCAACATAGTCTTGGTAAAAGAATGCTTGGAGTAAGATTGTGTTCCATCTTCTCGTTTCTTCCATGGTTAGCTCCAAGACAATAGTGGAAGGATTCTTATGAATAAGAGCGTTTTTTGGGATTGGTTTGAAAGTGGGAAGAGTAGGAACCCAAGGTTAGACCAGACTTTTGTGTCAAGATCATTGTTAACTTGAAAGCATACACAGCCTTTAAAAAAGTCCAGTTGCTTGATAATGCATTTCCAAATTCAGGAATTATTGGGTTTTTGGTTGGCGTCAAAGATAGAATTATTTTTCAGGTATTTCCCATCCAAGACGTCTTTCTAAATGGCACTGCTACTATTAATTCGTCTTTCTAAATGGCACTGCTACTATTAATTCATTGCCATCCAATTTTTGAAACGAGGGCTTTATTAAAATCTGAGGTCAATTTGAGGCTAAGTATTAATGTTTTGAATACCGTACCAGATGTCGTACCGGTTAAGGCGCTGAAATGAAATATTTTAGTACTGGTACCGTTTCAGAATAGTCGATATATAAATATATATATAAATTATATTTTAAAATAATAGTCTATATATGAATAAATTATACACGAATATATATAAAAATTATAATAGTCTGGTTTGAATTGGAGGTCAAAAAATGAGATTACAGTTTGAAAAAAAAAAAAGGAAAGGTAAATGCCAAAATATCGGGTCGGTATAGGCCAAAATATAGGCCGGTATGGCCAGTACAAAATAAGTACAATATCGGTATCGGACTAGTGGCCGGTACGGAATGTACCGACCATACCGGCTGGTACGATACGGTATTAAAAACAATACCAAGTACCCTTATTGATTTGGCTTTGCAAATAGATTTCTAGGATTTTGATGTGAAGTTATTGGATTTTTCATTAAAGAAACCTCACAAGAATTTCTATCAATGTTGGTTGTAATGATCTTTGGAATGGTGATGGTAGACATGAGGTAGGAAGGTATAGAGCTAGCCACAACTTTGATTAAAGTGGTTTTGCCAACTTGTAAAAGCAGCTTTGCCTTCCACCCTGTCATTTTTTGAATAATGTTCTTTTAAATTTCTTCAAAGTGATTTTTTTTTTTTTTTGAGGCATTGAAAGAGAGTGGCATGCCAAGGTATTTTATTTTTGAGGAGGTTTATTTAAAATAAAAAATGGCCTTTATATCTCCTTTTGCTTTAGTGGGAGTGTTTCTGCTAAATTGAACAGAAGATTTTTCAACATGTACTTTTTGGCCAGACCATTGAGAATATTTTTCCAAGCAATTCATGAGTCTTTAGGCATTTAGGCTCGAGGTTTTTCCAAAGAGGATGAGGTTATCATCAAAGAGAATGTGTGAAATTGAGAGGCCATATCTATTGATGGCGATTCTTTTGATGTTTCCATGATTCTAATCTTTGGTGATAAGTCTTATGAGAACCTCAACTCCGAGGATGAAAAGAAAATGAAAGAGGGGATTTCCTTGGCGGAGTCCTCTAGAGGGATGGATGAGGCCATTAAGTCTTCCATTTACAATCACTGTATAAGTGACTGTTGTGATGCATTCCTTTATTCAATTGATCCATTTGCTATGGAAACCTAAGTTTATCATGATTTAAGCGAGGAAACCCCATTCCATAAAGTCGAAAGCTTTCTTCATGTCTATTTGGATTGTCATGTGTCCTCTTTTTCCTTTTTTTTTTTCATGTTTTGCTCAAAGGGACATAGACCACTGGATGAAATGCATTCCCAACCCTTCTAAGAAACTTAACATCCAAACCAATGAGGAGCACCATTTTCAAATTTTTGCCATCATTGCTATGGACAGTATTTGGTTCCTTAGTAACAAGATCATTCATGAGGCTCTAACCCCCAACATTGAAAACTTTGTCAATGACACTCTCAAAATTTATAAAGAGCATTGTGAGGCGTGGGGCAATGAACAAATCAATGAAAGCCACAAGGGGAATCCCATACCAAAAGACCATAATTTGTTAACCTTTAATGTGGCAGTAAGAAGTTCAAGAAGCACAACAGTAACCATTTGCAGATCAAAAGAAGGAACTCTGATCTTTGTGCAGACCAGACAAATCAAAAGTTAAAATCCAAACCAAGGTGAAGCCAAGGCAATGTACATAAGAGTAGAAGAAGAAGCAAAGGCAAGAAAAATCAAGAAATTGTTGATAGCGGGCTCGCTAGTAACACTGTAGGGAGTCATGGGGCCCCAACACTACATTAGACTGGACAATACAACCCATAATCTAAGACATCAAAAATTTGATTCAGTCCTTTTAAAGTTGGAATGTCATGAAAATACATCGAGAATCAAATCAATGCGTGCCTTAATTCTGCAATGGGCAGCTTCCAACAACCTATTCAAAAGCATACATTTCATCTCCATTCTCCCTTGACTTCTTAATTTTCACAATGGAAAAGATCCACCAATTCTATAATATTATTAATTAACTGTTGGTTACTTATCTGTAAGACTTTATGCAGGTTGGAATGAAAGGTAAGAGTATGAAAAAAAATAAAATATTTCTTCGATCATGTTAGAATCAATCCGCACGTGCGTGCCAGTCATTTACGATTTACCTCCATCGCACTATCCTCCACCTCCATATTCACTTTTGTGGTCGGATCGATGAGGGCCACGGGATGTTGTGGGTGTGTGTGGACTCTGTCACTCTAGGCGCTGACTCATGTATTGGCCATCGGATGTTGAGATTCATTTATGCATTTTTCATGGGATTGGGGAAAAATAATAATTTGTCGGTACGTTTGTAGCGGCAATAAAATATGAAATAGGAAAAAATCTAACTGCAAGCACAACTGTGTATTAATATGTGTACCAATCTAATATGATTGATCAAAAAGTAGATTTTATTTAAAAAAATGTTAATTTAAATTTTGAATATAAAAAAATCAGTATTGATATACAGATTAGTACGCGACTTTGTTTGTACATAGCAAAACTCAACGAAATATAATCCACATTAATTGTAAAAAATGGCGAAGCCTAATAATGTCTTTTGATGAAGGGGCCGTGGCATTTTGAATGTTGATGATTTATATTGAAATATAAAAAGGCCCATATAGCATGGTTCAAGAGTAAGGGGTCCAATAAACGGCCTCCCAAGACAAATCCATGAGCTTACAGAAAACAAATCTGGCCCAGCTTTTAAACCTAAGTTTGGGTTGGACTTACACATCATCGTCTCGAAACTGGTTTCTCTAATTATGTACCCTTTTGCTAGCTTCTCTGTTATGCAATTTAAAAAAAAAAAAATAGAAAAAAAAATGTTAAAATAAGGTTGATTTTGTAAAATCACTGTAAAATACGTACGAGTTAAAGTGCTTTTCTACATCTAACATGAACTATTTATCTATGTAAACATCTTTTTATTATTTCTTTCTTTTTCCTAATCTTCCATTATATTTCTCACATTTATGCCTTTATTTATAAAACATGATTATTAGAACATTTTATTGTAATAAAAAGAAAATTAGTTATGTTAAAAAATTTTCAAAACATGATAAATGGATAAAAAGATCAAGAAAAATAGGATGAATTTTTCCATCTTTATTTTCTATTTAGTTTTTTATTGACTTATTGATAATATTTTGGCAACAGAGAGATTGTCTTTACATTAATATATGAGAAATATTTAAAAGATTTAAGAATTTTCTAAATTTAATGGCTGTTAGAAAAGTATTTAAAATAAATAAAAGAATAAGTATTTAAATAATATAAATAAATTGAAATATATATAAGTTGATATACTGTGTATTTTAAAGTTGTTAACAGAAAAATAAATTTGGTAAATAGAGAATATGAAAATCATTGTGAAGGGTTCAAAGTAGAGTTTCTGTTAAGAATATAATATTATAAAATAAATTTACTTCTTTTTCTCATGGGGTAAGTGATGATTATACATGGTATCAGAGCAGATATTTTGAATTTAAATCTTAAAATTATTTTTTTAATATTATTATTATTTTAAGATTTAAAAAGGTTAAATTATTTATTTTATTTTATGTAAAAATTTAAAATAATTATAATAATTAGATGAAATAAAATAAAATAAAATATTTTTTTATATTCAAAGTTAAACATTTTAGGTGTTGGACTCATTCGTGAAAAAGGAATCTGGCCAAGTGAGGAGAGTTTTAAAATCTAAGAACACTCACAATGGCTAATTCATCCTATCCTTTAAAATATAACACCAAAACTTACTTTTTCTATTTTACATATTGACTTTTACAATATACCATACATCAGCTTAACTATTTTTTCTTCAAATCATTTAAATATTATACTTTTTAATCTTTTTTATTCATTTCAAATATTTACTCTAATTACCAATGATATCCTTGTACCTTTTGATATTTGCAGTATCTTCTTATATACAATGTCATATAATTATGTTCTATTTTAAATTAATCCAAATTTATAAACTAAACCAAAATATAAATTAATTCCAATCTAACCCCAACCCAGATCTGGCGGAAACCACTAAAACAAGCTTCGAATCCAAAAAACTAAACTGTCAATAACATGAGGGAGGATCCATGAGCTTGAACACACATGGAAACCCACTAAATATAGAGAAGAAGTAAATACAGAGGTGTTTAACTGTTACAAGAAAAGGGAATGGAAGTGGAAAATGATAGTGTAACTAGAGGGTTCCTGATAGAGTTAGAGTCTGTTTGGGGTTGCAGTGAAAAGTGTAAAAAGTGCTTTAAAATGGTTTAAAATACTTAAATGATAAAATTTATCTGTTTGATAATTTTATATTAAAGTACTTTTAAATTAAAAAAAAAAAAGCTAAAAAAATACGTTTCAACAAAAGCATCAAAGTGATGCTTTTTGTCAAAAGCACTTTGCAAAAAGTAAGTCCTATTTTTCCGTGACATGTATATTACGAAATGATCCTCACCATTTTACCATAACGACAACTTTGCCCCTCCTCTTCCCTCTCTCTCTCTCTCTCGGCCTCCGAAGACCTTCACGCCTTCAACTTTCAGATGAAGTTAAAAATTTTCAGATGGCAATTTGTCTTCAATCTTTATTTTATTTTATTTTTAATATAACACAGAATCGGTATTCCTTATCAAAAATTGGGATTGAACCCAAAAACCCACCTTCAAATTCTTCAGCCCCTGCACCTTCGAATTCTTCACCCACCTTCAACTCTTCAGCCACCGCACCTTCGTTACGATTTTTCTCTCAAGAGCTTGCCGGAATCCCCTGCAACTCAGGCAGCTCCGTTATAGAAATAGAACTTTCTAACCATAACTTATTTGGGATTCTTCCCTTGGATTCTATATGCGAGCTCCATTCACTGGAAAAGCTCTTGTTGGGTTTCAACCTCTTGACCGATCCCATCACGGAGGACTTGAAGAATTGTGTGAAATTGCATTACTTGGATTTGGGAAACAATTTCTTCACGGCAGCGGTTCCAGACATATCTTTTCTCAGCAATTTACAGCATCTTCATCTAAATAACAGCGGATTCTCCGGCACTTTTCATTGGAATTCGCTCCAAAACATGACAGGTCTAGTTCAACTCAGCCTCGAGGACAATCCCTTTGATCCCAGTCCAATTCCAACTGAGGTGGTGAAGCTTACTAAACTGGATTGGCTTTATCTCTACAATTGCAACATCCAAGGAACAATCCCAGCTGGGATTGAAAATCTCAAAGAGCTAATAAATTTGAAATTTGCAGACAATAACATGACCAGAGAGATTTTTGAAGAGATAAGAAACCTTGTGAACCTCTGGCAGCTCGAGCTCTACAACAATTCGTTTACGGGAAAACTTCTGGTTGATCTAAGAAACCTCACGAAGCTTGAGATGTTTGATGCTTCTATGAATTATCTCGAAGGAGATTTGTCGGAGCTGAGGTTTTCGACCAATCTGGCTAGTCTGTAACTATTCAATAACAACCTTAGTGGGCAAGTGCCGACTGAGTTCAGCGAGTTTAAGAAACTGGTGAATCTTTCACTATATTCGAACAGGTTGATGGGTCCTCTACCTATTCATTAAAGGATATTGAGTTCAAGCTGTAACAGCCCGCTAAAATTATCAGTTTTGATTATTTCCCGACAGCAATCACATCTCTCTCGTCTTTACCCTCATCTGGAATCACGCGTATAGATTATCTTTTCCGTAAATCACGTAATTTGTTCTTCACCGACAGCTGTAAAATCATGAGTCTTCCAAGACCACGCCTAGCCTTTCTCAAGCCCAAACTACCACTTTATGTGGTGGACAGCCACCGTACGCCGCCACGTACGTTCCTCCGACGCATGTTCGTGACGAACAACGAGCGACGCACGGGTTATCCCGTCGATGGTATAACCTTCTATCTCTAGTTATTTTACGTTTAAAATAGTTAGTTGGTTGGTTTGTGGATTGTGTAGTTGTATTTGTGGAATTCGTTGCGTAGTTGTGAAGCGAAGTGTGGTTGTGAAGTGTTGCGTTTGATTGTGTATTTTGTGGACTGTGCTGTGAAGTATAGGCGTGAGATGGATGCCGTAGATGTGATACGGCGGGTTGTGTGAAGAGAATACGCGTGTAGCGTATTCTGTGTAATGCAGCGACGCGCCGCGCGACGTGCACTGTAGTGATGTGTGTCGTAGAAGGAAGGGAGTACGCATGTAGTGTACTCCGTGTTGTATGGCGATGCATCGTGTGATGTGCATCGTGTTGATGAGAGTTGTAGCGAAGGAAGTACGCGTAGCGTGTACTCCGTGTCGCGTAGCGATGCACCGTGAGACGTGTATCGCAGTGATGGGTTTTGTAGTGTGAATGGAAGAGAGTTCACGTGAGTGTACTCTGTACTAGGTCGTGATAACCGGATGGCGTGTCACGAAGGGTTGGATGGCGTAGCAGAGAAGTGTGGAGCGTATGGTGTAGTGTTGGGAAACTGTATGACAGTGTCCCGAAACAGTGATGATATGGATTATAGTCCGGGGTGACTGATGTCATCTTGTGGTTGACTATGGCTAAGAGTATATGGATTGAGAAAGGAATTGTTTGTTTGGTTATTATTGATAATTTTAATGAACTTGTTTTAGTGCAAAGGCTTTCTGAAGTCAAATTATCTCTTCTGGGTATAGTGAAACCTCACGTTGCTCGTGGTGTTGCAAGTGCTCATAATATGGCAATTGAGTTCAGAAGTGAAAATCTTAAGGACTTGAGTGTTCCTCTTCCAGCTGTTGTGCAGTTCCTCGTGTTTCGCACTCTATTCTCATAGAACGCGACGATCGAGGTAAGTTAGCCTCTAACTTACTATCAGTTTATTGTGTATGTGTGATGTAAGGGAACTACAATTTATGTATGTATGTTATCGTATATGCCATGTCATGCTATGTCATTACATGTTTATCTGTTACGTATGATTTAATCTCTCATGAATATTTATCTGTTACACAATCTTTTCTGTCATACAATGTGTATGTTATAAGTATGCCATGATTACATGTATGCCATGAAATGTTATGATTAAATCATATTGTGCCATTTACAAGTATACGCCATGTTAGAAAAATATATGATATTAATTAATATCTCATGCATTAAGAAAGATAAGATATGTTATGTACGTATAATACGTGGGGCCACAACAACTGTGGAGTACGTATTATATTTATGTTACTTATAATGCGTGGGGCCACAACAACTGTGGAGTACGTATTATATTTTATGTTATTATAATGCGTGGGGCCACAACAACTGTGGAGTACGTATTATATTTTATGTTACTTATAATGCGTGGGGCCACAACAACTGTGGAGTACGTATTATATTTTATGTTACGTATAATGCGTGGGGCCACAACAACTGTGGAGTACGTATTATATTTATGTTACTTATAATGCGTGGGGCCACAACAACTGTGGAGTACGTATTATATTTATGTTACTTATAATGCGTGGGGCCACAACAACTGTGGAGTACGTATTATATTTATGTTACTTATAATGCGTGGGGCCACAACAACTGTGGAGTACGTATTATATTTATGTTACTTATAATGCGTGGGGCCACAACAACTGTGGAGTACGTATTATATTTTATGTTACTTATAATGCGTGGGGCCACAACAACTGTGGAGTACGTATTATATTTATGTTACTTATAATGCGTGGGGCCACAACAACTGTGGAGTACGTATTATATTTATGTTACTTATAATGCGTGGGGCCACAACAACTGTGGAGTACGTATTATATTTATGTTACTTATAATGCGTGGGGCCACAACAACTGTGGAGTACGTATTATATTTTATGTTACTTATAATGCGTGGGGCCACAACAACTGTGGAGTACGTATTATATTTTATGTTACTTATAATGCGTGGGGCCACAACAACTGTGGAGTACGTATTATATTTTATGTTACTTATAATGCGTGGGGCCACAACAACTGTGGAGTACGTATTATATTTTATGTTACTTATAATGCGTGGGGCCACAACAACTGTGGAGTACGTATTATATTTATGTTACTTATAATGCGTGGGGCCACAACAACTGTGGAGTACGTATTATATTTATGTTACTTATAATGCGTGGGGCCACAACAACTGTGGAGTACGTATTATATTTATGTTACTTATAATGCGTGGGGCCACAACAACTGTGGAGTACGTATTATATTTATGTTACTTATAATGCGTGGGGCCACAACAACTGTGGAGTACGTATTATATTTATGTTACTTATAATGCGTGGGGCCACAACAACTGTGGAGTACGTATTATATTTTATGTTACTTATAATGCGTGGGGCCACAACAACTGTGGAGTACGTATTATATCTTATGTTACTTATAATGCGTGGGGCCACAACAACTGTGGAGTACGTATTATATTTATGTTACTTATAATGCGTGGGGCCACAACAACTGTGGAGTACGTATTATATTTTATGTTACATGAAGTATGGGGCCACAACAACTGTGGAGCATACACTACATGAGACACAGCAATTGTGACATGTAGAATACGTGGGGCCACAACAACTGTGGAGTACGTATTATATTTTATGTTATGTGTATTCATGGGGCCACAACAATTGTGGAGCATGAAGTATGGGGCCACAACAACTGTGGAGCATACACTACATGAGACACAGCAATTGTGACATGTAGAATACGTGGGGCCACAACAACTGTGGAGTACGTATTAACGCACGTTATTAATCAAGACAATTGAATAAGATTCCAAGTTTATGTTAAGTCCAGTTTCAGATCAAATACATGATAAGTCAAGTTTTAGATCAAGTCCATGTTATGTTATACTCACGTACATGTTATGTTCAAGTTTATGTTATTTTCAAGTTCTTATTTATGTTATGCAGGTTTACGTTCATGCTATATTTCAAGTCCATGTTATGTTTCACGTTCATGTTATGTTGTTTGTTCATGTTATGTTATGATAATGCGTGGGGCCACAACAACTGTGGAGTACGTATTATATTCATGTTACTTATAATGCGTGGGGCACAACAACTGTGGAGTACGTATTATATTTTATGTTACTTATAATGCGTGGGGCCACAACAACTGTGGAGTACGTATTATATTTATGTTACTTATAATGCGTGGGGCCACAACAACTGTGGAGTACGTATTATATTTTATGTTATGTGAATCATGGGGCCACAACAACTGTGGAGCATACACTACATGAGACACAGCAATTGTGACATGTAGAATACGTGGGGCCACAACAACTGTGGAGTACGTATTATGTTTTATGTTACTTGAATACGTGGGGCCACAACAACTGTGGAGTACGTATTAACGCACGTTATTAATCAAGACAATTGAATAAGATTCCAAGTTTATGTTAAGTCCAGTTTCAGATCAAATATATGATAAGTCAAGTTTCAGATCAAGTTCATGTTATGTTATGCTCACGTACATGTTATGTTCATGTTCATGTTATGTTCCAAGTTCATGTTCACATCATGTTATGTTCACGTTTATGATACGTTCAAGCTCACGTTCATGTTATGTTATGTTCATGTCCATGTTATGTTTCACGTTCATGTTATGTTGATTGTTCATGTTATGTTTTAAGCTTAAGTTCATGCCATGTTAAGTCAAGTTCAGTTCACGCTTAAGTTCTGGTTAAGTCATGCTATATGTCAAGTTATACTATGTTTATGTATGACTATAATTATGCATTTATGCTTTTACTGCCATGCATGCATTTTTAACCTGTGTGTGAGTTTTATGTTAACTTACTGAGATTTGTAATCAAATCTCACTGTGGTAGTCCCAACTACCATTCCCCCCGAATGGTAGATCTTGTTACAGGACCCAAAGGAGAATTGGAATCTGACCAACTGAATACGGTCGACTAGGCCACGGTGCGATGTTGATGATGGTATAGTATTTAACTTAGGTTAATACTTGTACTTTTGGAGTTGTATCTCAAGTATTCTTTTGATCACAACCATTTTGGACTAGTGTGATGATCACGGCTTTTTAGTATGCCTTTATGTATGAATTATGTTTCAAGTATTTGGGATATATTTAGTTTGGTGCATAGTATTGCTAAAGAAAAAGATTATCCGCTGCGAATATTGCATAATGCTAGATGCATGTTAGGAACATTGCATCTTATATGTCATGAACGGGGGCAGGTAACCTTGTGTTGCATGTCTCGACGCTTCAAATGTCCGTTCAATCCCAAGCGGAATTTGGGGACGTCACACAAGCCATACGATAATGACGAGGATTATCTACCCCCTGGAAGCATGGAGGACAAAGAAGTAGAAGATTATTCAAGCATGCAACAATTAGAGATATATAGTGAAAAAGTTATTAATATTGAGCGTGATTATATTGCTCTTTCACTTATGCATGGTTGAAGTTATTTTCATTCCATTATAATTACTAAAAATCTATTAGACTATTTTCGTTGTTGTTGAACGAAAATATTTAATTACTAAAAATATTATTTTATTATAATATTTTATTTCTATAAAAAATATACCCTTTTGTGTCATTTCTACCTCAAAAAGTGTTTTTTAAATTCGTTTCCAAACAAATCTAATATATTTGAAAGTGCTTTATACATACGGATCCCAAACAGTAAATAGCTTTTTAATAGTAGAGCTTATTACATTAAGTTCTAAGCTAGAAGCCTTAAGCTAAAAATAATATTTTCTACCACAACCCCAAACATACACTTATTATAATAGTTAAGAGATAATGGACTTGCAGTAATTGAAGAGAAATGATATTGCCTGGGGAATGAAAAACGAAGTGAAATAATAAAATGGGAATCGGGATCAAGCAAGTAAATAAATTGCCCAATAAGTTCAAATTCTTACTCATTCGTACATTGTGTTAGGAAAAGTGAAGCAGCTCTCTGGTGATCGATAGAAGACGAGCGGAGGAAACAAAATGAGTAAAATAAACTGAAGGGGCTGAAATAAAATAAAGTAAAATCACAATAGGGGAGGAACGTAAAGCAGATGAAGAGAAATGAGTAAAATATTATTTACAATCCACAATAGTTATCGCTAGATTTAGCAGCATCACTGTAGCGAAATGAAAATTAAAGATAAAATAAAGAATCCGGTGGATGCCAATTTTACACAACTTTCTTTAAATTATACAGATAAATGAATTTTTCAGGATCCATAGGAGTGCTCTAACACAAGAAAATAAAATCACTTATTTTCATTTACTTAAATTTTTTAAATAAGCGGATTGGTAGTGTCTAACTGCTCATTAACTGCATTAGTCAATTGTAGGCCTTGGGACTACTTGGCAGACTCGCTTATTGGTTGTGCTCGCGTAGGTTATTAGACTGTCTGATTCAGACATTTCACCTCATGCAACATGCATGTGAATCTCTATGAACTGCACCCACGGTATTATATAAAAATATTATATATAGAGAGAGATTCCACATCTATCACGTCACGTGATTATGGTTCATGAATACTTTTTAAATTTTCATAGCGATCAATAATACAAAGTCCCCGACAATTTTCAGGACGAGAGCCACCCTACTTTTTGGATCATCCCTACTGCTCTGCTCTCCTCTCCATCCCTCGAAAATAGAAAGCACGGTTTAGATGTGCTTTGATCACATGCGTTTGTCCACATCTATCTAATGCTTTCCATCTGAATCTTAATTCTTATGTCTTATGTGAATGTCCTGTTCTGTTGCAGAAAAGGCGGATGTTGATATTAAAATTTTTTTAAAAAAATAAAATAAAATAACGGCTATTTTATATGATATTGATATATATTATGTGTTTCTAATTATAAATGAAGTGTTTTAACCAATCTTAACTATCTCGTCATTGCAATTCTTATTTAATTTGGACTGTCACTCTAGAGATGATCCGATTATATATATATATATAACATATAAGAGTTTTATGTTGATTTATAGCTAGATAGCTTGCTAAGGGATATCCAAAATACAAAGGAGATGGATGTTTCTTGTGCCAATCATTCTTGTTCGATGCAAAATCTATGTATCGGTGAGTTTAATGCTGCTGTTGCCGCGCCGGCGCGCGCGAAAAATGTGCGTTTATTGTTGGTGTTAAGTTCGTTCACACATTAAAGATGTGTTTCCTCCCTTTTCCTTTTTGTGGGGATCAAAAAGTTCCAGATTTGGCCCATGCCAAGTAGGATCTGAGCTGTGTCCTTGTACCATCTGACATGGCCACACGTACTTCGCTTTAATTGTTCAACACCATTATCTATTATTTTTTTTATGATTATTTTATTATATTATTTATTCAAATTACAAATATAATAATAAGAATGAAAAAATTAATTGTAAGTATAATTATATAATAATATGTATATTAATTTAATGTGATTAATCAAAAAGTAAATTTTATTAAAAATAGTACTAATTTAAATTTTAAATGTAAAGTAATTAGTTTGTTTGTATATAATAAAATTCAATAAAAATAGCCTTGTGTTTATATATGCTATGACCTGCCAACCATATGAAAATAAATGCAATGACATGCCAACCGACGACTCAGCTGTCTAATGCTCATTAATTAATTTATATATGTATATGAGGAAAGTCGGTTGTATGTAAGCTAAGCAGCCACCGCATACTCAACTTCGTCGTTAACCTTTAGACCCGCCCGATCATCGCTCCCTCTCTCTCACGTTATTATTTGTATATTTTTTTTCCTCTAACTTTAATTCTTTTCGGGTTGAAAATGTCAAAATGCTAGCTGTTTTTAATCATCGCCGGAAATCCACGTAGCTCCAACTCACGAGGTCCATTTTTTCAAGGCAGTTATCCGGTACAGAGATTGGCGACGAGGTAGATATTTTCTAGGCAATTATCCATTGCTTCTCCAATCTCTCAACACCTTAACTTGCAACAACTATCCATCCATCAGAACCCAATCAGCACGTACAGTTACCTTCTTGCTCTTGAGCATCTACATCATGGTCTAAATTAAGAAGAAACGGCCACCAAATGCTACTCTTCTTGTTAACATAAAACTACTTTGTAAACAAATATTAATGGAAAATAAAAAAAAACATACAAAGAAGATTTTACATCAACCAGAGTGGTAGATGATGTCCCACAAAAAGATAGAGAGCAGAGCATGTTAAATATTTTAACATGAATATTAATAATCGGATGTTAGATTTTATATGATTTATAATATAATAACAACAATTAAATAACATATATTTCTCTATATCAGTTTGATAAAAAATTTGACTTGTTTATAAGAGAAAAATCATTCTAGTAATTTAGTTTTGTAGGTGTCTTCCGATAGTTAGAGGTACAATAATATTATATATGAGAACTCTTAATCTCTCAATATTATTTTTAGGCTTATGTCCATCAAGAAATCGAGTACTCTAGTCCTATTATGATTTATTTAATTTAAGTGATAACATCGAGTTCTAACTCTATTAGATATGGATACCTAGGTTATAGAGTTTAAATAAAACTTTCAGGTAGCATGCGATATCTGATCCATGGTGGATGGAGAGGGCTCAAAGGTGTTGCATGCATGTTTGGTAAAGAAAGCGACGTCACCTGAGCTGCCCATATGTCATATGAATCTTGATCAGACAAAGAAAACAAACGGGACACGACTCATGGCGACACAAAATGCTGACATTCTAGTTTACATGATCCGACTGGACTGCATTAGTTCCCGCCTCAGGGAGATCATTTTTTCTCTTCTTTTCTTTTTTAAAAAAAAGAACTCTTCGATTCTCACCGCGTCCCGATGGCTTTCCGTCTCTGACCGTGACACGGACCTGTTTCACGCGTGAACTTATTTTTTTTCTCTGATAAATACCCTCAACTCCGTGCCTATTGGCTATTGCCGACAACGTGTCTTGCTTTTATTTAACTGTCATCCTAATAAATCGTAGTCCTCCTTCTTCTGGTCACGTTTGCCCTGTTTTTTACCTGTTCTGGTTTTTTGTTTCTGTTTTCCTGGCTTCTTCTTCTGTTCTTTGGCATCTGAGTGTTGGCGTCGTTGTTGTTTTTGGGGCTCTTGGCAACAAAAAGGAAAACTTTTTGAGGGAAGAAAGGAAACAGAAAGATGACTGTTGGGGCTGGGATAGGTGTGGCGGACGGGAAGTTGATGGTGTTGGGGAACTGTGTGTTGCGAGATGTCAAAGAGAACATTATCGTAACAGCTGCCTCAGGAGGTGCATTGGCCAATGGCGCATTCATTGGCGTCGAATCCGACCAGATCGGTAGCCGCCGGGTATTCCCTATTGGAAAACTTGAGTACGTTTCTCTCTGATTAGTGATTACTTTTCCCCTCGCTGTTAAACAAATAATAAATAAATAAATTTCTGCTTCATGGTCCTCGTTCTTTTTCTTCTGGATCAATAATTCTGGGTTTCTTTTTCTTTCTTTTCCCATGTTTTTTCTTGTTTGAATGCTCATAAAAACGACTGTTTTGATTTTGATTTATAAAAGTTATCTTACCAGCTTGTCATTAACCTCTACTTTTATTTGGTTTGCAGTACTTTTCTTTGCTATTAACATTTATCTCTGTTCGATTTTGTTTTTGTTGTATCATTGAAGTGTAAACATGTCAGTATACGTGGACTTCAGGATTTTTAAAAAATCTATTTCTGTAACAAAGCAAACATCTCTCTCTCTCTCTGAATCGGTTTTATGAGATGAGTTAGGCAATGAATTTCTTCACTATGAACTGTGAGTCTGTGGACTTTTTTTGTTTTGTGGTTTTATTAATTCATTGAACTATTCAGCTGTATAATTTTCTTCGTCTATCTTTTTAAATTTCTGAACCAAGCAAAAGATTGCGAGTGTTCTTAAGATGATCTGAAATTTCTTAGAAGGGCAATGCTCAAAATTTGGACAATTGACATACACGCTGCGATGAATGCAATGGTTCTACAGGGGATTGCGCTTTTTGTGCGTTTTCCGCTTCAAGTTGTGGTGGATGACACAGAGGATGGGTAATCGTGGCCAAGATATACCCTTTGAGACCCAGTTTTTGATTGTTGAAGCTCGCGATGGTTCTAGTACTATTGACGATGAAAGCAAAGGTGGAATGGACCAATCTGCCTTGTATACCGTTTTCTTGCCCATTCTTGAAGGTGATTTCAGGGCTGTTCTTCAGGGAAATGAGCATGATGAATTGGAGATTTGCTTGGAAAGTGGTATGGAAATTAAAGAGAATCCTCAGTTTTTGTGTTCGATCAATTCATCGACGCTCTGGCTCTGTTTAAAATAATGACGTGAAATCGTGCTTCCTTGCAGGAGATCCCACGGTTGAGGGCTTTGTAGGGAGTCATTTGGTTTTTGTTGCTGCTGGACCAGACCCATTTGATGTCATCACAAATGCAGTAAAGTGAGTCTCGTACGCATTTATAGTTTATACATTGGCAATACCAATACCCCTCAGTTTGGTATTTCACGTCTCGAGTAAATCATGAATATACATTTACATTATTTCCTTCATTCTAGAATCGTTGTAAAAACATTCTTTTTTATTATTTTTTTCCCCAAGAACCGCTTACAGATTTTTATTTTTATTTATTTATTTTTTGTTTACATTCAATTATTTACAGGACTGTTGAAAAACATTTACAAACGTTTTGTCATCGCGAGAGAAAGAAGGTACATTTTCTTCCCAAGTACCTCTGGCTTGAGTATGTTTTATACATCATCGGTCCTAAGTCATGAGACCATAACCTATAATTTCGTTATATTATGCCTTACAGATGCCAGACATGTTGAACTGGTTCGGCTGGTGTACATGGGATGCTTTCTATACTGATGTCACTTCAGAGGGCGTGAAGCAAGGTCTAGATAGGTATGATTTGTCTCCTCATGGGTAGTGATTTGAAAATTACATTGTTCTACAATTATAGAGAGTCTGAAGCTTATGTATTTTGCAGCTTAGAGAAGGGTGGAATTCCTCCAAAGTTTGTTATAATCGACGATGGGTGGCAATCAGTTGGCATGGATCCCACGGGAATCGAATCCAAAGCTGATAATTCAGCCAAGTGCGTGCTTGATCCGAATGAATATTCTGCTTGTGTTGCCACCTTTTCTTTCTTTGGCCAACAATATTTACTGTTTTTTTCATTCTTGTCCAGCTTTGCAAACAGGCTGACACATATCAAAGAGAATCACAAATTTCAGAAAGATGGCAAAGAAGGTCATAGGGTAGAGGATCCAGCTTTGGGACTTCGCCATATTGTTGATGAAATAAAGGACAAGCATTCTTTGAAGTATGAGTCTATTATTTAGATTTTCGAATCTGATACTTCAAACCATTGTTTTTATATGGTGCTTATATTTTCCTTTTTATCTTTGAATATCCAGGTATGTTTACGTGTGGCATGCAATAATAGGGTATTGGGGAGGTGTTAAGGCTGGTGTTATAGATATGGAGCACTATGAGTCTAAATTAGCCTACCCCGTTTCATCTCCCGGTGTTCAGTCAAATGAGTCGTGTGATTGTTTACAAAGTATTACAAGAAATGGTCTTGGCCTTGTGAACCCTGAAAAAGTTTTCAACTTCTATAACGAACTCCACTCGTACCTAGCATCAGCCGGTATCGATGGTGTCAAAGTGGATGTTCAGAACATCCTGGAAACGCTTGGGGCTGGTCATGGTGGAAGGGTGAAACTTGCTAGAAATTACCATCAGGCCTTGGAGGCGTCTATTTCCAGAAATTTTCCTGATAATGGGATTATTTCTTGTATGAGTCACAACACAGACGGGTTGTACAGGTAGCAAATCTTTTGCCTTTCTGTTTCTCACTTTCTTTGACAGTAATTCTGTTTTGTAACGTCCATTTTGGAGTTGTGTTCTTATTACTTATCAAAAAAAATTTTGGAGTTGTGTGATAATCAAACATTATCAAATTGATTGTGTAGCGCTAAGCGGACAGCTGTTATAAGAGCATCAGATGATTTCTGGCCAAGAGATCCAGCATCACACACTATTCATATTGCATCAGTTGCTTACAACACCATTTTTCTTGGGGAGTTCATGCAGCCTGATTGGGATATGTTCCACGTAAGCTACCACTCTGATTTTGTGTATTTATGTTGATTTTCCCAATTTGTTGGATCTCATTTTTCAAATTTTTCCGGATGTTAGAGCCTACACCCAATGGCTGAATACCATGCAGCAGCTCGTGCTGTGGGAGGATGTGCGATTTATGTTAGGTAAGATCTTCACTCGGATTAAGATTCTTTAGTATTACTTGTCCCCAAACATTTTATACAATTATAAGAAAGATATAAATAACATGTGGATCTCTTAAATAAAAAGTAGTCCACATGTTACGTCTATTACTTGATTGCAGAAAAGGTTTAGCATAGATAATTTTAAGTCCACATGTTAAGAGTCCTGGTCCTCTTTACTCACGAGGATGAATGTCTGCATTGATGCAGTGACAAGCCTGGGCACCATGACTTTAATCTTCTGAAGAAGCTGGTACTCCCTGATGGTTCTATATTGAGGGCCAAACTTCCAGGAAGACCAACGAGGGATTGCTTATTTTCTGATCCTGCCAGAGATGGGAAAAGGTAAAGCTGAGAGGATATGATTCCCATTGGATAAGCATGTTAATTAACAAGCCAAAAAAAAAAAAAAAAGATGAACAAATGATCGTTTAATTTACATTTAACTTTTCCACGAGCTGATGTGAGCGTATGTGTTTGTGTGTGTGTTCAGGTTCATATGTCTTAATTTTTAACTTTAGTCACTCTTGATTTTGCAGTCTTCTAAAGATATGGAATCTGAATGAATTTTCTGGAGTTGTGGGGGTCTTTAACTGCCAGGGAGCTGGCTGGTGTAGGGTTGGAAAAAAGAACCTCATCCACAATGAACATCCGGATACAATTACTGGGGTAATTAGGGCTAAAGATGTTGATTTTCTGCCAAGGGTTGCAGGTGATAGATGGTGTGGGGATACTGTCGTGTTTTCCCATCTAGGTGGTATGTTTTTATTCCCATTCTTGATTTGTCCTTGATACTATCAAATTCTACCAACGCATGGTTAAAAATCGTTCAATGGGCCATACTGTTTAAAAATTATATAAGGAGATTGATCGAGTTTAAATTTAGTTAATGAACTTTTTGTGCCTTGTGGTGCCAATTGCAGGAGAGACAGTTTATCTTCCAAAGGATGCAGCTATTCCAATTACGCTAAAATCCAGAGAATATGAAGTTTTTACTGTGGTTCCTGCCAGGGAAGTGTGCAATGGAGTTAGATTTGCCCCAATAGGTCTAATCAAGATGTTCAATTCAGGGGGAGCCATCAAAGAAATGAATTATAAAGATGAGAAAAGCGCAAGTGTTGTCTTGAAAGTTCGTGGGTGTGGCGTATTTGGAGCATATTCTTCAGCCAGACCAAAGAGAATAATAGTTGATTCAGAGGAGATAGAATTCAAATATGAAGAAGGGTCTGGTTTGGTCACAGTTTGTTTGAGAGTTGCAGAAGATGAGTTATACCTCTGGAATATAACATATGAGCTATGAAACTGAAGTTTATGCAGTAATAGGAGAACTGGGAGTTTATATCCCCTCCCATGAGGAGGAGGAGGAGGAAGGAGGAAGGAATCAGGAGGTGTTTAATTAGGAGTAGATGTAGATGATGATGATGATGATGGTAGTACCTTTCTTGTCGCAGATTTAGATTCTACAACACACTGTTGAAAAATAATGATAAACCACGAATGTTGTTGGTTGTGGAAGTATTTATAATTATCTCATTCTCGTTAATTTACGCACAATACAAGTCTTGTCTACAAGACACGCTAATTTGCTACGCTATCAGTGTTAATCCTCATTTTTGGCTTCTCCTTCCCAACCCCAACCCCACCCCACCCCACCCGGAGGGACAAGTATGTATGGGCTCCTTTCACTTCCTCTGTCCATCTAGTCCAACACTGACACTTGTATTTTTGCTCTTGGATTGGAATAATGGATCTTTTCGATAATATCCTATCCTCACGAATCCCTTTTACACCGTTCACAAAATGATAGTCTAAGGGTAATTTATATTTTTATATCATTCGCTATATTTATTTTATAATAAAAATAATTTTAATATAATTAATAACTTTTTGACGAAAGTATTTATTCAGTAAGGATAGTTTTCTCCGCACACTGTGAGACATCATCAAATAAAATTGCTACACGTGCCATATAAGAGGATTATGCACTTACGCTATTAATGAAGTATTAAATATCCTATTCATGAAGTATTAAATATCTAATATTTTATATATTTTTTTAAAAAAATAATATTATATATAATTATTTTTACGTATACTCTATATACTTTATTAATACAATTAAATATATTAATTTTTTTAATATACAATTAATTATATTAATAAAATATATAAAAAAATACATAAAAATAATTATATATAACATCTTTATTAAAAAGAAATATCTAATCATTTAGATCTAATTACTCACCTTTTTCTTATATTTTACAAATAAGAATTCGATAGAAAAGTACATAAATATCTCCATATCGAGCGCCAATTTCTATGTGATGTTGGCTGGCAATGATCCGGTATCCAACTTCATCAATTGTCAACCATAGACCCTTTATCAACTGTCATGGGCTCCGAGCATTGATCTTTTCTTGAATTTCTGTCAAGCAACATGTTGGGATGTTCGCTCGGGTTTCGGATCGAAAATTTAGGTATGTTTAGTTTGGAATTCAGGTTTCAAATTGGGTTGGATTTCAGTCTGGATATACCGATTTTGGATCCAGGCCGAAATTCGAGTTCATCTGGGTTTCTAAAACCTAGACCTAATTTTTTTTAAAATAAAATTTTTTGAAGCATATTTTTAAAAATAAAAACCTATTTTTTTTCTTCAAACATCGCATCTACTATTAAGAAAAACTTATATTTATATAAAAATGTTGCAAAGCATAAGTCTCCTATCTTTAATTTAAAAATTAAAAAAATGTATTGAAAATCATACTTTTTTATAAAGGCCTATATTATTTGAAAAGCTTTTCTAAATTGTTAAAAAACATAATACTAACATTTTCTAGAATAATTAAAATATATAAAAATAAAAAACTAAAATGTATGTAAGCTACTACATATTACATTATTTTTTATTTACACATTACATTATAAAATACAAAATTACAAGATATGAATTACAAAATCATTAGCACGGTCTTTTATCAATAATTTAATCTCACACCAAGTAGCAACTTCAAGTGATCTGATTGAAAGAGAGCCTGCAAAAAACAAAAGTTTTGAACAAACATGTTACAACATAATCTTTTTTTTTTATAAGTAAACATGTTACAACATAATCTTCTCTCATGTATCATATAAATGCAGCCCGAATGTCGTATACAGAAAACAAACCAGATGCTCTACTTCAGGAGAACTTCTACTTAATGCTTACTGAAAGTGAACTTCTCCAGAAACTTCTATTTGAATTCATGTCTGCTCTGATGTTCATGTAAACTAATTCTAGACTTCAACTATAATGCATTACATTTAGATCAACTGAAAAATCTAAGATAAAAGATGCTTGGTTATCAGAATAAAAGATTTGTTGCATACTTCTGAAAATGTGGTTCTCCAACCTATAAGATCACCCAACAAATGAAATCAACCAACCTGTATGATTACCCAATAAATATTTTGTTGGGTTGGCTTTGTCATGAAGTTAGCATTTTATCTGGTTTGTACTCTGCCAATCATCCCATTGGGGGCAACCTAACTATTTCCAAACTCAATTAACAAACATTTTATGATTATGGCTTTTAATGACACTTGAACGAACATTTTGTTAGTCATTTCTGGTGGAACATGCTGTGAATGTTAATTTTGGAAGCTATGCCATCATTTTATGAACCAAAATCTCAAGGTTAAGTGGAGAATATAGAGCATTAGAAAAGTAGACGGATTCAATCTAATAGAAAAGATTCTTATGCCATCATTTATTGTTGTATGAAAAATTTAATAGAAATAAATACATTTTTCGAATCTTTGAATATTTGGTTTCTATGTTGTATCCTAATTCATAAAGATTGATTTCCAAATGTTATCTCAAGATATAAGGCCTTATGTGGTATGTTTAATCCAATCTAAGACTCGAATTCTCTATGGATATATAGAGCACATGATATGAGGTCAAATCCCTCTAAAAATGAAAATTATAGTTTCATCCAATCTAAGACTCGAATCCTTCAAACAAACAGAGAACAAACCCAAAATCAACAAACAGAGATCAAATATTTCAAAAAAAAAAAATTGAGAACAAAAGAAACAGAGAGAAGAAAACTTACCCAGGGATGAAGACGACAGATCTAACCCATAAATAAAAAGAAGAAGCAGATCTCAGATCCATAGCACTAAAATACTCCTCAAATCTTTTACCGCAATACACCGATTAAAACAAACCCAAAATCAACAAACAAAGAAGAAAACATACCCAATGATGAAGTCGACGGCACAAGGATGAATACGAATATACATCAACTTTTCTGAGACCTTCTTGCAGATCTGGAAAAAGAAAAAAAGTATACACCAACTTAGCTGAAAGGCCGGCGATGCAACATATCGTGGTCACTAAAGAGAGACAACGACGGCCAGGGTTTTGCCTATGTGTGTGTGTGTGTGTGTGTGTGTGAGAGAGAGAGAGAGAGAGAGAGAGAGATGGTCCATGGTCCATGGATTGTGGATTGGAGAGTTAAAGACTCAAAAGGAATGAAGATGCCAGAGAGATAAAGCGGCTAGAAAGTTGTGTTAGGGTTACGTCTAGCCTTTTTTAATTATACCAACCTGGGACGGTACCGAGTGTTCATACGGAATTTGGGTTTCATATCCAAGTTCGGACTGGATGAAACTGGTTATTAGAATGTGGGTACTGGCCCGAATCAAACCCGGGCCGAAAACTGCAACCGGAATCCGGTTATTCGGGTTTCGGGCCTGAGCCAGTTTTTACCCAGCCCGAATAAATAGGCCTAGGAACATGGGGTCAAAGCATTGATCTTGTTATCAGTTATTTCATTTATTTCTCAGCATTGAATTAATTGCAATAGAGAGCATGATTTTTGTTGTAATCTTGATTTTAATCAAACCCGTTTGTCAAAAGGCCGTGGCTAATTGGCATTTCTCCGGTCTCTAAAATAAAGATTTGGAGTTCAAAATTCTCCTATTCAAATGTATCAAAAAATTAGACTCATTTTAATTCAAAACATATAATAAAAACTTATTGATAGAGTAGAGCAGACGCGTTATCTATTTGTTTTTACAGATAAGTTGAGATTAAAATTAAAAGTTGAATAAATATTATTAGAATATATTTTTAATATTATTTTTTTGTTTTGAATTTAGAAAAGTTGAATTGTTTATTTTATTTTGTATGAAAATTTTAAAAAGTTGTAAGAATGAGATGAATTGAAATGATTGGTGAAAATAAACAAAGCAAGAAAATGTTATATATGTTTCTAAGTTAAAATGAGTATTGCTGTATGAGAATAACTTCTAACTGGCTAAACTGATCTCTCCCAAATAACGGCCTCCAAAAAAGATATGTCACATAGATACCACATGTTAACAACAATGTGACCGCACTACATGGAGACAAAGTTTTCACTCTTCTGTCAAGCGAAACCTCTCTCTCTCTCTCTCTCTCTCTCTCAACCACGAGAAATCGGCCTCACCAAAAAAACTAAAATTTGGGATTGCGACTTTAGTCTATTTAAGTGGCTATTTGTATGTTCATTATGAGGTAGGGTTTTGACGTACGAAGAAAACCCAGTAACTTGAATGAGTTAAAGAAGGCTTGAATACCTGAAGAGATGACGGAGGCTTGTGTGGTTCTCCTTATAAGGGAAAAAAACTGAAGGTGGGATGGATGGTGCAAGGAAGATGACGAAGCATTGGGAAAAGGCTGTAATTTATACGAATCAACCTCAAATTTTTGAAAATTTGTGGGGTACGGTTGGTTAGTTCTTAATTTTTAGGCAATTGGGTGAATTGAGTTTTTGATGAATTCTAGAAATTATCTAAATTTTAGATTAGAGATTTTTACTTTGCTCTGCTTTCATCGGAGCTAATTGGCGAAGAATTTGAGTCATCGGTGTTAAGCTTGTTAATAGATACAAAAGTAATATTATTGGTGCTACAGACCCTACAAAGGTTCAGGATCACCTTGTTAATGGAGACGAGAAAAGTAAGTCCAATTCACCGTTGCTGCCTCGGCGAGGTAGGAAATCGAGGAAGTAGGAGAAGACGCGGCGTCATGTTTTTGATAGTTTGAAGGGATCTCTTGGTTTGGAGGTGCGACTGCCTGAACGGGTGCATTAGTATGAAGCTCTTGCATCGGTATGAAGGTCATGCTGCGTGGGTAGAGTGGATGAGCGGGTTTGTGTCTTCAGAAGAAAATAGACAATATGGTTTCTTTAGTTTTGATTTTAGAGCACTCTCAATGGCTCTTGTAAAATAGATATTTCTTCAAAATATAAAGGAATGTGCTCAAAAGACGCCTCCATTAGATTATGTAATTTATTTCTAATATACAGTTTGCTACAGTACTTCTTCCAAATTTATAGAATACTGTTCACACTTGTATAAATTTTCAATTCATTTCTCTTTATACTTTTTACTCTTTATTCATTTATTTCTCTATTTTCTATTTTTTTACTTTATTGGAAATGAATTAAATATATTAAAAAATATAATATTTAAATGATATGAAGAAAAAATAAAAAAACTGATATATGATATATTGTAAAAATCAATATGTAAAATCAAAAAAATATATTTTGATAATGTATTTAAAAGTTAGGATAGCTCTTACTTCCTTATAATGCGGCTCATGTGACTTTTATGAAAATTACTTATATGTCATCAGTTTATTTGGGGCTATTATACGCATGAGAACGGAACTCCAAAGAATTTCTGTGACTGTATTTCAATATTTTGGATTGAAATGGGGAGTATCGACTTTATCCTAATTAAGCCTAAAACTAGATTATCAATCATGCTTCTGTTTAACGGCGTTGATCTTGTCTCCGGCCCTACTTGCACCAAACTAATATTTACAATTACGCACCCACTTTTTTTATATCTTTTTTATAAAAATAAAAGAGTAAAAGAACAATGGAACTTTCAAGGAAACTGCCACAGACGGCCGGGGGAGACGGGCAGACGGCTACAGCACAACTCAAAAAATCAGAATTGTCGTCCTAGTTGTCTTCGTGCGCAGAAGTCCTTGGAAAAACACACACACACAGGGAAAAAGGGGTTGGACGAGAAAATCTGGATCTGGGGGCTATAGCTATTAGCCGTTGTACTTGTACACGTTGCTTGAGAAACTCTTGTTTTCTTGGCTATAAATAGTCAATACTGCTTTGTTTCTCCCTCTACGCTTTAAACTACTGAGGCGGAGAATCGACTAGCACGAATCCCTCCATGTATCTGTATCTATTATTTGCTTATTTGTCCTCCCCTCTTTGAAGGGTTTTTCTATGGTGTTAGAAAAGCTTAGCTTTTTCGTTATTGTTTGTTCATTTGATTTGCAGCTGAGCCGACATCCCAGATCAGATGACCAAAGCTAGCAAGGTTAGTTTGTTTCGTTTTGTTATAGCAGATCCGAGAGAGATTAGTTTCAAGTACAGAATTATAGTGGGTTTGTGGGTATCTTTTAGTTTAATGTAATTTTCTTTATAGTGAGGGATCTTCTGTTATCGGTGGAAGCTATGGTTTTCTTCCCTATGACTTGTATGATCTTGAAAGTTTTTTGTTTGTGGATGATTAGTAAGAAATTTTGAAAGTGTTATCTAGACCCCGCGAGCAAAAAGCACTTTCAAGAGCCAAATGTTGAAATTCCTAATCAAATATGATCTAGATCATTTTAAAAAAAAATCATGGGTAAGAGATTTAGGAAAACTTCCACTATAAAGTTTTACTTTTTCTTATTTACTTACAAAAAAGTTTTTTGTTTGTTTTGATCTTTCATTTATCGCTAATGTTATGGTCGGTCGTGTAGTATCAACTGCGCTAGACGTTCCTTGCCTTGATTTCGAGGACACTACATCGAGCAGGCGACGCCTTCTATGAGAATGGAACAATTGTAGTAGTAGAAAATGGACTATAAGTTACAAATTGTCGGCACAAAACCTCAACTTGAAGTAAGTTCCAACCTTAATTATCATTTTTTCTTCGCGAGGAGTGAAACGTTACCCTGCATCCTTTCATGTTTTAACAACATTCTTCTTTATCATTCCACGCATTCACCTACTGTCGTTGAAATTGTAAGCGTGGTTTTGCATTTTATTTTGTTTTTGGGGATTAACAGATGGGATCACTAGACGGTAAATCAACCCATGAGTTTGAGGAGGAGAGTCTTTTTAGAGCGGAAATAGATTCTCAGAAGTTGCAACCTATGCATACAGCTGAGAGTGGATCGTGTTCTGGAGGTTTGCCAGCTGGTATGAGTATGATATCAAGGAATCTTATGTATAGGAGCATAAGGACTGTTGTTTTCTCCAGTAAACTCAACTTGCTGATTCCTTTTGGGCCACTAGCAATTCTTGCTGAGAAACTGACCGGCCATCGAGTAAGCTGTAGCTCTCCCTGCCTTGAATGATTTGTATTGTTGTTTAAAAATGTCTGTTCATTATGTTCTGGTGGATTAATTTTATATTACTTAAAAAGAGACGTTCTGGTGGATTACAGGGTTGGGTCTTCTTTCTGAGCTTATTGGGTATAATACCTTTGGCTGAGCGTTTAGGCTATGCTACAGAGTAAAAGTTTCTGTCTATCTCTTATTTATTTATTTATCTATTTTGAATAATACAAATTGGTAAGTAGTAGCTAATGTGATGGTTTTCATTCTGATTTAGGCAGCTGGCTTTTTACACCGGACCTACAGGTAAATTTTTGTTTTATCTGAATTTAATTAGTAAAATCTTGTCTTTTATCTTTGGGTCCATTTTGGTTTATTACCTCAGAACTTACAAATAGCATGTCAATATTTCTGCAATGGTATGCTCCCAGAGTCTTGCTTGCACCAATTTGATTTCATCATACATATTGGGATTGGGTTCTGTGGATTAGGTCATATTTAAAAAGTATTCCTTATTTTATTTTTTAACTAATTTTTATCTAACTTTTTTTTTTCTTTTCTGTTCTGGCTCGGCTATTGCCCCTAGCTGAGCCATTCTCTTTTATGATATTGAGCTGGATAAAACCAGTTAAAAGGAAATCTATTCGTCTAACAAAAACCGGAGAGAGAGGTCAAGAGAATATTGGAATTTAAACCAAAAAAATAGATTTAACTCGATGGTATGAATATTGATTATGTTATGCATCCTGATCAAGAGATCCAGAGATGAACTTGGTTTATTGTTGGTCTGCCACAATCTTGAAAATTTATAATTTTTGTATTTTTTATACCTTGTTAGTTTCCCTTGTATTATACTCATTTGAAGGATTGGAGGGGTGTGCCTAAAACACGATGCTGGCATAATTTGTGTCATGCATATTACTTTTTTCATCTTAAGGTTGGAGATCAGTTTTGCATCTGGATTCTGTTTTTGATATAATGAATTGGAATGTGCAGTTGGTGGCCTTTTAAATGCTACTTTTGGAAATGCAACAGAACTTATTATATCAATCTATGCACTTAGAAGTGGACTGATACGTGTTGTTCAGCTGTCATTATTGGGCTCAATTCTATCAAACATGTTGCTGGTGCTTGGATGTGCATTCTTTTGTGGTGGGCTTGTTTTTTATAAGAAGGAACAGCAGTTTAATAAGGTGGACATAGTAGCAGCTTTTGCTGGCATTTTGTTTTCTATTTTCGTTAGTTGCCTACTCTTTTGGTCCTAAGCTGATTTACATTGCCATGCAGGCAACTGCTGTTGTAAGCTCCGGATTGCTGTTGATGGCAGTCATGGGCCTGCTTTTTCCAGCTGTTCTTCATTATACACACACTGAGGTTCATTTTGGAAAGTCAGAGTTGGCTCTTTCAAGATTTAGCAGTTGCATCATGCTTGTGGCATATGCAGCGTACCTTTTTTTTCAGCTAAAGAGTCAAAATAATCTATATTCCCCACTCAATGAGGTTCGCTTTGTTTTCTATCATACACTAATGTATTTGTCAAATAGCTAGAAATGTCCGTATCTGGATCTTTTAGTACCATGTGTGTGTATGATATAATATTCTAAGGATTCACTGTTTCCTTACTGTCAATTACTTCAAACCTCTAAGGCCATGTTTGGTTATCTAAGTTTTTAAAAAAATTTCAAAAATATTTTTCAACCACAATCTAAACATCTTTGGATCTGAAAAAAAAAGTTTTCTATTTGAACTTTTCATCCAATCATTTGAGAAGAGTAAAAACACCAAAACCCAAACAATTTTTACAATAACCAAAACAAAGACTAGCCTAAAAATTATATTCTAACTACTTTTCAGTTTTGCTTATCTGCTTTTACAAACCCCAATACAAGATATATTATAAAAGGATTTATTCAAATTTTCCTATCTATTTTCACTAAACCCATTAAACAACACGTATAAAAGAATTCGAAAACATTCTAAAAGATTTTAACCAAACATACCCTAAATATTCTTGATCTGGAAAGTTACATTCTTTAAATTTCCTGGTCAGATATACATCTTTACCAATCCAAAAAAAAATTCTGGGTCAAATAGCTTTAGGCTAAGTGATATTGTTATGACTGTCAGTTTAAACTTGTCTTATTTGCATCTTTATTTGTGTATTCTGAGTATCATTGACTCGCTATGACTTTACTACTCTGACTTCTTTTATTTGTATTCATTATTTTATTTTATTGTAACGGTTTAGCTTGTATTGTTCAATTAATTGATTCATAGTGTGGTATATGTTATCAACTTAGGAAGGGAGTCAAAATGAAGAGGGACCAGATGAAGATGAAGCTCCAGAGATCTCTAAATGGGAATCAGTAATTTGGCTTTTTATTATGACTGCTTCTATCTCAGTCCTATCCGAGTATTTAGTTCGTGCAATAGAGGTAATATTTGCATGTTCATGCTTTCCCTTTACATGATGCATTTATTATCATTGTTTTTGAAGGATGAATCCGTTTCTTTTATTTTTGATAAGTAAGAATTTATTAATATCAATAGGCGTAACCGAGCACACTGGGTGTATACAAGAGAGAACACCTAGCCCACAATAGGATGAATCTGTTTCTTAAAGAATATATGTCATATGCATATATATATATATAATATTTGGTTTTTTGTACATGTAGGGCCCCTCACAATTAAATTCTTGAAGCAGACATGTCATTTTAGTGCACAATTTATATGTTTATATGCCTTCTTGGTATGTATTGCTACCTTGGTTGGGGCATTGACTCATTGTTGGTATGGAAGTCAAATGGTCAAAACCTCGACAAATGCAGCATTTATGAGAGTTTTGGATGATTTAGATGGGATTGTTGAGAAGCCGTTTCACTTATTCAAGCACCATTCCCCCCCCCCCCCCCCAAACCCAAACCAAAAAAAAAAGAAGAAAGAAGGAAAAAAAACCCTTCTTTCATTTTCTTAGCTGTCTCTTCTCTTTGTCGTTGGTTATTTTATGCATTTTCTATGCCTTTTCAGATTAAAAGTGATGTGATTTCCAGGTTTTTCTGTTGGATAGGTTACATATATAAGATTTTAATAGAATGAAAATTTAAATGTCATTTTTCTATGAACTTTATTTCGTTGGTCTGCTTGTCTTTGATTTTGTAGGGAGCATCCGTTGCATGGAATATTTCGATTGTTTTTATTAGTGTTATTTTGCTCCCGATCGTGGGGAATGCTGCAGAGCATGCAAGTGCTATTATGTTTGCCATGAAAAACAAACTTGTAAGCTTTTGGACATTTTCTTCAACAAATTTTAGTTGCAATGAATTGCAATAATTTGAGTTTCTTTGCAGGACATTTCTTTAGGAGTGGCAATAGGATCTTCAACACAGATATCCATGTTTGGGGTGGGTACTGCCTTTTGTTTTAATATCTATTTTACAATTTATACCTTCTAAAAGAAGGTTTTGCCAAAAGTAAATTAGTATGATGTATGGCCGCCCTTACTCTGCCTTGACAAAAGAATCAATATAACAGTTGCTTCAAGCTGTAGTGAGGCCAGGCTTTTTTTTTTTGTAGGTAAATAGAAATTTTAATGAAAGGAAAAAATAGTTGTGGCCCAAATACACATGAGGTATACAATGAGAACACCTAATTACTACTTAGGACTAGAAATGGATACAAGAAAGTCATGAACACTAGCTCTGTTGAGAACAGTGATAGATGCCCATAAATACAAGGTGTTAAAGAAAAATCTCTTGAGCTCATCCAAGGAATGTTCCTGGTGAGGCCAGTTAGTACTTATCCAAAAAAAAAAGTGAGGCCAGTCATCTACCAGGATTTGGGATTGGGATGTTCCATACTTTTAGTGTTGCATCTCTTAGAGAGTGAGGGAGAAGTGCGAAGCAAAGTGACTTAAGGAGTGAGGGAACTAGTGAGCTGGGGCCCAAAGCTGTTCCTACAGAGTCAATAAAAGCATAGGGGGAGATAGCATCTGGTCTAGCTCTCATATAGAGCAAGCATGGCCTTATCACCCCCCACGCAGGGGGTGGGGGGGTGTTGTATGTATTTTCTTTTATGTTTGGATGCTTCGTTCACCGAGGAGTTACTTTTACATCCAAGACTCTGCTTGTTAGTATTGTCTTATTGAATATTTTATATTCAGATCAATATCAATTAAAATCATCACTATTTTGCTGCAGATTCCTTTTTGTGTGGTGGTTGGTTGGATTATGGGGCAACCCATGGACTTAAACTTTCAACTTTTCGAGACAGCAACGCTTTTTATAACCGTCTTAGTAGTTGCCTTCATGCTGCAGGTTAGTACCTCACTGAGTAAGGAAACCATATATGCAATCTTTATGAAAAGGTTCTGTTGTGAGAGAAGAAACTGTCTGTATGATAGGGACCAACAAGTCCCTGCTATATTTTATATTATGGACCAAAAGTTACAAGATAAATAGTTCTTGAGTGGACTAGATGTGAGGATGCTGGACGTGATCTTGATACGAAGTGCAGGAACCGCCAGAAGTGATTCTGAAGCTGCAATTTGAGACATCGACGTGTTTTTACCATTGGTTGTTTTCAGAGCTCATTAAAAACGAAGGAGAAAACCGGATCTGGGAACCATTTATCTTGGAGCAGCACATGGCGGTGCGTGGGCTCATGTGCCAAGCAAAATGGTTGTGGCAGAGGCTGGGGTGAGAGATTGGCTTTCGGAGAGTTACATGAAGCAGCACATGGTCATCAGTAATGGTCAGAGGTGGGCAGAACTAGAAAATGATGAGGGAAAAAAAAAGGAAAGAAACAATAAAAAGGGAAAAAGGGCTGGGGATGTGATGGTGGGGAATGGAGGAGACCTGGAGGATGACTTCCCCGCCCACTGGAGGGGAGGGCTGATGGAGAGCTGGGGGAAAATGAGTTTGATTGGAGTTGAAGATTTGTAAAATAATATAAAGCATATTTGGAAGTCAACAGCTCACTCTAGTCCAACTCTTTTTGAGTCAATTGTGTTTTGAACTAGTTTGTGCTACCAATTTTTTCTTAATTTTGTGGATTGCATTGTCGTAATGGTTATTAATTTTTGGTAATTTTAGATACATATTCATAGATGCTTGCCTGCGTTTTGTTTTGTTTGCAGGAAGGGACCTCAAATTACTTCAAAGGACTGATGCTTATTCTATGCTATCTGATAGTAGCTGCAAGTTTTTTTGTACATGTAGATCCTTCTCCAGATGCTGATAATGAACCGAGAACGTAGTCAGGGAAGCGCCATTGGATTGATTGAGGCAATCTCCAAAAGATTTGGGCCCAATTGGCTTGGCTGTGTATATATTTCACGTCAACTTTTCCCACATGCTCCTGCATTTTAGTGAATTCAATCAACCCCTATTATGTTCTTTTCGGATCAGCTACGGCTTGGATGTCTGTCAGGCGTTTGCTTAGATTCTATTCCAAGAAACAAGTGTTGTACTACAGAAAAATCAAGATATAATTTTCTTTATAAAATAAGGAGTACAAATGAGGCCAAGCAACCTCACTTGTTGACCAACTTTGGGGACCGATCAAATATGGTTTACCTTTTCAGGAGCCGATCGATCGGAACTACGTGTTCCTCAACAACGTTGATTTTCTTTTATTCAGACTGTAATTCTTCTTTTGTAACGCTTTAAACACAAGCTCTTTACGTAGCAATACATATATTTCAAGACCTTTTTATAAATAAATAAAATTAATTAATTAATTAACTATAATGGAACAATGTGTCTTTACTCTGTTGCAAGGCTCGAAAAATAAAGACCAATCCAAGTTGAAGTAGATGAATTGAACTGTTTTGTAGAGCCATAAAATAGTGACTAGATATAAGACTAGTGCTAGGATAAGTACGGACCTACAGTGGGTTTCCTCAATTATTTCTAACATATGCAAAATCTTGAAGTGGTGTTTTCAACATACTTCCAGCATTAATTGTCAATGGGTTTTGGTAAACCAATAGCAATAGGCAGGCTTTTATACCTTACACCGCCCCTTTTAACAGATGTTCAAAGAGACCTACTCTTTTCAAGATTAAGATTGAAGGGGATTTTCTTTGAATAATGAAGTCCAAATCTTGATAGGTTTCTTCCAGCCTCCACCAAACTTTCAACTCCATGCTTTTAAAGAGGCGTTTAAGTAAGACTTATATTTATGGTAGGAATGACAATTTCAAGAGCTGTTGCGTGGTTGAATACAACATATCCGTTAAACGCCAAATGACATCCTATATGTAACTTTCAGTCCTTTTGGATCCGTAGTTTTCCAAGTGATTAATAAGAAACCCGGTGCCCTGCCCTCCTTTTTCATTACATTCATTTACATACACTAAAACAGCTTGTTTTTTTATAGGTTCGTATTTGCCTGCCTGGTTATACCGGGGAATTAACGACCATACCGGGGGGGAGGGATCAGCTCCATAATCCTTTTTCAGGGAAGGAAGAGAAATGGCTGCTGGAGAAGAAGAAGATCATCATCACCAATCGCCCTTACTGAGGAGCTCCGATGAAACGGAGGAGGAGCCTCTCAAAAGAACTGGTAATCAACTTTCTACTCACCTTCGCTCTCATATACTTTCTCGTTATATTTTCCATGGAAAACGTTGCAAGACGTGGAAAATTATTCATCCTCTGATTCGCCCCTCTTTTGCCCATGCGTTTCCTTCTCAAAAGCATAAACAATTGGACAACATCCTTCCTTTTCTCCTTGTCTATCTTTTTTTTTTTTTCTTTTTTTTTGGGGGGGTGGGGGTGTGGGGTTGGGGGGTACCACCAAAATTGTAGTGGTAAAGTTCACATATTGATGGTGGTGGTGTCCTAGTAGGTGAGATTGGTAATTTACTATTTGCAAGAGTGATGATTACAGCAACCAACCAGTCCAAACCGCTCTGTTTTAGATACAACTGCAGATCGACTTGGTTTTGTAACATTTGCTATATATTCTATAATTGTTAGTAGCTTTGAGCATTTTACTTTTGACACAGTAGCCTCAATAATTCACCATTGTTATTTGATCCAATTATGAAAAAGTTAAACAGAGTACTTGCATTAAAATTTCAAAGCTTTTACTTTATCTGAGTCTAATATTTTTGAGTTGTAATTTCTACGTCAAGGAAGCGTATGGACTGCAGTTGCACATATCATAACAGGAGTGATAGGGGCAGGCGTTCTGTCTCTGGCATGGAGCGTGGCTCAGCTGGGGTGGATTTTAGGGCCGCTTCTCATCTTAGTCTTTGCAGGCATCACCATCGTTTCCACAAGCCTTCTGTGTGACTGCTATAGATACCCTGATCCTGAACGTGGCCCTTCTAGAGTTCGCTCCTATATGGATGCTGTAAAGTTGCATTTAGGTGCGAGATTCAATCCCCTCAACCCCACCCTTTTTATTTTTATATATTAAAAGAAAAAAATCAACGTCACTTCTCAGCCATCATTTTATTTTATCAACGTACTGTCTCATAGGTAGGTAGCTATATATGCGCCACAAGTGAGGTTTTAAATAAATATCTTTTTTTTTTTGGTCGATCGATGCATGTGGATAAAAGAAGAAGTGGGCATGAATCCCAAAAACAAATAACCACTAAAATCACTTTATACAATGCTAAAGCGGTATTTAATTTTGTTATAAAATTTGATGGTCGATTATCTCTGGGATTAATTAGAAGCCATGTGCCCGGTAGACTGAAGGTAAAAAATGGTCAGAGTGGGATGAGGGGGAAAAGGTCTAGAAGTGTGTGCTCAACGTCAATGGTTGTATAATCGAAGCAGAAAAAAAAAGGGAAAAAAAAAACAACATTTGAGTGTATAAATGATAAAAAATAGTAAAAATAAAAAGGGGGCAGGCACATCTCTTGTTATTAAGTGTATAAACAATTTATGGCAGACGAATTAGGATGGGAATTACTAGTTGGATTGTATGTATTCGAACCAAGACGCTATCTTTATTACATTTCATGCTCAAATTGTATTTCTTCTTCTTTAAACCAAAAGAAAAGCATGAAGCATGCCAATTAGACAATGAGACATAAAGGGAGCCTTTTTTTAAAGTTTTCTTAATATCTTTTTGTATTTTGGGTCCCTTCTTCTTCTTCTTCTTCTATTAAAAAAAGTGGTGATTTCAGGAGAGAAGATACACAAAGTGTGTGGAGTAGTTGTGCAGGAGAGCTTATATGGGAATGGAATTGCCTATACCATCACTGCAGCTAGCAGCATCAGGTATTCTTGTTTAATAATAATATATGTGATGATTTCGTAATAGAGTTTATAAGTTCCTGCCCTGAGTCCTCGCTTCACTTTCATTTGATTGAATAAATTAAATATCAAAGTTGACCTTTAGATAATTTAGAAGTGATTGCAAAAATCTCGTGAATAATGCTCATCTCAAAAAGCTACCGATGGGATGACCGATGACGCTAGGGGCCAATATTGTCACATCACCAAGTTGAATTTACTTGATGTTGCGCCTAATCCCATACTCACACTCACAGCTACCTACCTACCGTACCTACCTTGTAAGATAGCTGATATACCCTGGGCCCATAGTATTTTATCGGTCCAAGGCAATACAAGTTTACGGGTCTTGGCCCAATTCAATGGTAGGCCCACCACTGGACGTTTCAAAACAAAACGACGATAAGATTGTAATTTGCCATGGAAGTGATTTCCAAGATATTAGCGGGCCCCCCAAATATTTTGTCACTATGCCTTCACGTCCCTACTAATTTCCGTGTTGTCGGATGGCAGGGCCACGTGCGTGCCAGTAGAAAAATGGAAAGGGCAGGGCAATTAGGCAGGATTATTATTATTAGAAATTAAGGCCTATGTATGGTTGTATTTACTCATGAATCTGATGATCGTTGGGGTTGGGACCTTGGTCGGAAGTTTGAAGATTCCTGATACCAAAGTACAAAAAGTTTTTGAAATTGCGTATGATGTGAATAAAGCCATGTTGAGAAAAGAAGCACACCACAGCAATGGTGACTGGTGCTATTGGAATCTGTATCTGCTCAGAGGTCACGTATCAAACAAACTTCCTACTAGAAAAAGGAATTACCTTTTGCCATTCACCAGAAAAAGAAAAATAAATTAGGGGCAATATTTATGCAATCAAGTCAAATGTTAGATGTATATGAAGACTAATTAACCACCCATCCCACTCACCATGGTCCCGAAATGCGAAGTCATACTACTATTCGATTCAAAATAAAGTTTGGCCAAAGTAATAAAGGAGGAAGTGAAAATGCCATGATGAACACGACAGCCATTTCCTCTATTATTGTTTCGTATCTAAATGAAACTTCATGGATTGGATTAATGGTGCTGACAAGAGTATACTTGCAAAAGCCTTCTAACTCTAATATTATACAGATCTAACCTCCCGGATCTATATATATATATATACCAGACCAATGACATTCGCACACAGGAACAATTTAAAGCTTCTGTAAGAGTGAAGAAGAAGTTGCATTTCCTATTTTACTACTGTGCCTGTGTGGGTAGCTGTCACTTAGTTCAACTGACGGAACACTCTTATGTTAAAGAAGCCTTCGCTAAATGCCAGTCATGGTCACCATATAATGAAGGCCACGGCTATAAATGGATTAGAGGGAGATGTATAGAACATCAAACTTTAGCTGTCACAAGCATGGTATTTAATTTTAATAGCATGGCTGTATGTGTGTCACAGTGTTTCGTATCTTAGGCCTTCTAATATTGGGGGTGTGGCATAGTGTATGCCGTATGGTGCCTTAGGCCTTTTGTATTGGGTATACAGTTAGCAGAGTTCAGGGCCTTGTTTTGAGTTGAAAATAAACAAACATGGCTGTCCAACAATCTTGCCCCGTAGCCAATGGTTCCTGGGATGATGATGGGCGTCCAAAAAGAGCCGGTAAAAAAACTTTCTACTGTACTATCCACTAGTTCTTTTAATTCAGTTCCGATTCAGTCTTGAAATCAGTGCCTGTTGGGAACTAAACCAGGAACCTTGTGGAGTTGCGTCGCTCATATCATTACTGCTGTTATCGGCTCTGGAGTTCTGTCTTTGGCATGGAGTACTTCACAGTTGGGATGGATAGCAGGGCCAGTTTCTTTGCTTTGTTTTGCGATTGTCACCTATATTTCTGCCTTCCTCCTTGCCGATTGTTACAGGTCTCCCGACCCCATAACCGGAACTCGAAACTACACATATATGGACGCTGTTAGAGTGAATCTTGGTAGTATATACGTCAACTCCTTTTCTTCTGTCAGAAGTTTTATATGATCTTCAACTTCAGGATAGCCTTTAGTATGTTTTATGTGCTCTCTGATTTGATCTAGTGGAAGTTCAGGAAGAACACATACGTGGTTTTGTGGTTTGCTTCAATACTTGAGCTTGTATGGGACTGATGTTGCTTATGTAATTACTACAGCAAACAGTATGAGGTACTATAGACAGCTGCGATTAGAGGAGAGTAGAATTTTTTGTATTTGCTTTTTGCCTCTGCTTATCTTTATCTATCTTTTGGAAATGCACCAGAAAGTTTATATTATATTATATTATACAATTCTTTTTTTTTTTTTTTTCCCTCCCCTCCACAAGTCATGCTTGCCATCTTATCTACTCCCCCATCTTCTCTCCCTTTCTACTTGACTCAAGTTGGCAAAGCTCATTCATTGTATTTCTCGTACCTTTTTTTTCTCAGTTTTTGTTGCTATATTAATGCAGAGCAATTCAGAAATCAAACTGTTATCACAAAGAAGGGCATCAGGCTGCATGTGCATATGGGGATAATTTCTATATGCTGCTCTTTGGGCTTGTTCAGATCATCATGTCGCAGATTCCAGATTTCCACAACATGAAATGGCTCTCCGTCGTTGCTGCAATCATGTCCTTTTCCTACTCTTTCATTGGATTTGCACTTGGGTTTGCAAAAGTAATAGGTACATCCTTGAATTCGCCTGTTTTTTTTCTCCCATTTTGCAGACCTCCTACTTTACAACAAACACAAACTCTTTCTTTCACTCACAGCCCTATACAATTGAAAGAAAAGTTGTCTCATTCACTGGAAGCTGTTGTACTCCACCCGGTTGTGAAGACAACGTATGAAAATAATATAAATATATAAAATCTAAAGTCTATATTGTTCAATTTGTTCTTGTCACTCCAAACTTGCAAAAACGGTAAACGAGCTCGTGCAAATAACTTTCAGGTTTCAGATCATATGGCAGCCAAACGGAGGGTCATAGAAATTTTTGGTTGATATAGTAGGAAAGCCAGTTGGCTTTGGCCATTTAAGGGTTAAAACTGATCGTGTGATTGCAATTGCAGAAAATGGCAAGATAATGGGGAGCATTACCGGAGTCCCAGCTGCTAATGTTGCTGACAAATTATGGTTAGCCTTCCAAGCACTCGGGGACATTGCTTTCGCCTATCCATACTCAATTATTGTAATTGAGATACAGGTATATGGATTACAATCTTTAGAAAAACCAATTTATATATTTAAGATGAAAAATAAATAAACAAATTAATTAAATAAATATGGTGTCTAAAATGTAACTACGATATTTTGTGAAACGAATTAGGATACTTTGAAGTCCCCTCCTCCAGAAAATCAGACCATGAAGAAGGCCTCAATGACTGCCATCTTTGTCACAACTTTCTTCTACCTCTGCTGTGGCTGCTTTGGATATGCTGCCTTCGGGAATGACACGCCAGGAAACCTATTGACCGGATTTGGTTTCTATGAACCTTATTGGCTTATTGATTTTGCTAATGCTTGCATTGTCCTCCATTTGGTAGGAGGATATCAGGTACTCCCTACTTGTATGTTAACTTTCTCACTGACCTTGATCTGTTTCTGCTTTCTGCTCTTTAGACTTTCACTATCAAGAGGTAATAATATGCCTAATGGAACAAGCATTTTTTTTTCCAAAAGAACAACTTTCTGGAACAATAGTGAAATCCGATGCATTCTTGATTGAATCTATTTATTCATTTATCACCTGTTTTCTCTCTCAGATTTATTGCCAGCCAGTATTTGCATTTGTTGAGAGATGGGCGATGAAGAAATATCCCAACAGTAGCTTTGTAAATAATTTCTACACCTTCAAACTCCCTTTGTTGCCGGGTTTTCAGTGGAATCTTCTCAGGCTATGTTTCCGAACTGCATATGTTATCTCAACCACTGCACTTGCAATGCTATTCCCTTACTTCAACCAGGTGTTGGGACTATTAGGGGCCCTGAACTTCTGGCCTTTGGCCATATATTTCCCTGTGGAAATGTACTTCGTACAAAAGAAAATAGGGGCTTGGACCAGGCAATGGATTGTACTTAGGATATTTAGCTTTGTTTGTTTTCTTGTGACTGTTGTGGGTTTTATCGGATCGCTTGAAGGACTGATAAGCGCCAAATTGAGCTGAGGGATTCATGTTCTTCATAATTTAGCACTTGGGAGAAAGAAAGCTTGAAATGAATGCTACAAATTACAATACGGCCTCTACCGTCTTCAACCTTCTCTTCGCAAATCATCTTATCATTTTCAATTCTCAATTTCGAATGATAACTTCAATCTAGAAGCTTTACCAATCATCTTCTATTTTAAAGGTCTACCTGTTGTGCTTTAAGTGTAACTTGCTTCTTGGGAAGATCTAAAGAACCTCCCAAGTTCTAGCATATATATGAGTTTTTGGTTAGAATAAATTATATGGATGGGTTAATGGGAAGGCTGAAAAGACTAAATAAAATAATAATAATAATAATAAATAAATAAAACCTTGTCAATCATCATCTATCAGCTGTCTAAACTTGGGCAAACACCTCTTTTCCTCGGCTATGCTTATGGTTTCAGACAATTTACGTTAGGTTTGAATATTGAATTGAAATAAAAATAAAAAATTGAATAGTAGTAAGATAGTTTGTGAATAGTAATGAGATAGTTTAAATTAATGTTTTATATGGTTTTAGAAAAGAAAAAAGAAAAAGTTGAATAAAAAATATTATAAAGTTAAAAAATTGTTAAAATATAATTTTTTAATATAATTTTTGTTTAGGGATTTGAAAAAGTTGAATTATTTTTTATTTTTTGTTTAAAAGTTTTGGAAAGTTGTGATGATTAGTTTTAAAAAGTTGTAACGATTAGTTTGGAAGTATTTATATTTGAATAATGTTTAGGAAGGAGATGAGATGAAAATTTTGGAATGAAATCTTTTTCCAAACAAGCCCTAAATCATGTAATTTTTCTAGCGAAGACACTTTTGACTGATGTAAATACTATGGATATTGTAACTAGGCCAAGTTTTCCTTTCCATGTTCATATTCTGGTAAATGGAGAGGCATGATATTTATGTGGAAGTAAGGATTGGATGTAGAAATTGTAAATATTTCTGATAATATTATTACTCTTTTGGTGTACTCGAATCCCGTTCATCACCCTTGGCTCCTTAGTTTTGTTTATTGTCTTGTACAATACAAGAGAAAACATGACTTCTAGAAACTGTTCTCAACAATGACCAACTCTTTCCTGCTCCCTTGGTTAGGAATAGGTAATTTCAACAGCATAATCAACCAATCAAAGAAAAGAGGGTCTGCCTACTCTTCAAAACCAATTGGTCTAACTTCTTTTATGGACCATCATGGCTTAGCAGAGTTAGGAGCATCTTACCCTCTCTATTCATATGATCTAATAGAAGAAATGGAATTGCTAACATTCGAGAAAGGCTAGACAGAGGCATTGCTAATAATGATTGGAGGATCCTTTTTCCTTGTGCCCAACTGACGAACCTCCCAATGACATCCTCGGACTACTCCCCCATCCTCTTGCAACCTTGGGTTTCCAAAATTTGGAAAAAAAAAAAAACTTCAAATTTGAAGAATTATGGACAAGAGAGCCCTCTAATGTTAAAGTGGTCAAAAAAATTCTTGGCAAGACAACCTTTCATTCTGTGAAAAAAAAATTAAGAGGCACAAAAAGTAACCTAAAAAACTGGAGTAGACATTGTTTTAGTAATATCCAACCTGACATAAAAATCCGAGTGAGTTCCTAACAAAAATCCAATCCTCTACCTCAGGAGTTTTTGATAAACACTTGGAACAACAGCTCCAAGAAAACCTCAATTACTCTAAAAGAGAGAAGAACAACTCTGGAGACAAAAATCTAAACTAACCTGGCTTACCACCACTGATCTAAACACAAAATTCTTTCACTTGAGGAGTAATACCATTGATAATCTTAAAATTGAAAAGGGATATGGTCCACTGACCCCACCACCATCCAAACCTCATTCCATGATCACTTTAAGTCCATCTACACCACCTCCAATCAAACCCTACCTGACAACTTGGACCTCATTTTCTCCACAAAAGTCAATCTAGCGTATAACTTATTCCTTATAGCGATTCCAGACCAAAATAAAATCAGAAAAGCCATACAAAACACCCTATCTTCAAAAGCCCCTGGGCTAGATGGATTCATTGGCCTGTTTTACAAATTCTATTGGGAAGTTATTCAAAATAACATGATAGAAGAAATTAGACACTTTTTTTTCCAAAAGGGCCACCTTAAAGAGATGAACCACACCCACATAGCACCGATTCCCAAGACTCAATCCCCAAGTGCTGTCAATCAATTTCAATCCATAAGTCTTGCCACTGTAAAAGTGTTGGCAAATAGACTCAAGGTCATTCTTCCATCAATCATCTCCCCTTTCCAATCAGTCTTTGTACCTGGTCGATTAGATCAAGAGAACACCATCACAACCCAAGAACTCATTTCTCACATAAAAAGAAAAAAAAAAAGACTAATGGTCATCAAAATATACATTGAAAAGGCCTTTGATACTATGGAATGGCTCTTCCTCATCTCCATCTTAAAAAGTCTAGGCTTATGTCAAATTTGGATCAAATGGATCTCTGAATGCATCACCACTGTTTCATACTTTATCTTAATCAATGGAATGCCCCATGACATTTTCAAAGCATCAAGAGGTTTAAGACAGGGAGACCCAATTCCCCCATTCTTGTTCATTCTAGGAAGTAAAGTCTCATCAAAATTGATCACCAGGGAGGCTCACTTGAAAAACTTGGAAGGGATAAAGATTGAAAAAGATGACCTTTCAATAACTCACATTCTCTTTGCTAATGACATGTTAATTTTCAGCAAGGCAACCCCTCAATCGGCTCAATCCATCCTAACATGCATCAGCATCTACTCTAAATGGTCAGGTCAAAAAATCTACAACAACAAATCTACCATTCAATTCAGTGGCAATTCTAGTCCAAATCTAATCTCTTCCATAACTTCCATTCTCCATTTCAAGAAACCAACTCCTACATTAAGCATCTTGGCCTTCCTCTCACCATAGGTATATCAAAGAGAAACATTTCCAAAAATCTTTGGAAAATATTCAAAATAAATTAAGTGGGTGGAGGTCAAAACTTCTTTCTCAAGCTGGCCATACCACCTTAATCAAGATTGTGGCAAGCTCCATTCCTTGCTACACAATGTCTTCTCTCACTCTCCCAAAATTTGTTTGCAAGAAAATACTCTCATCTGAAAAACTTTTGGTGGGGATTCCTTCCAAACAAAAAGTCACTCTTCACTCCAAAAAGTTGGCAATCCATATGTCAATCCAAGTGCAAAGGTGGACTAGGAATTAGAGTGACCCTAGGTTTCAACAAAGCTCTAATAGCCAAAATTGGCTTGAATGTTATAGTAAAAAATCCAAGTCTATGCCATCAATTCCTATCCTCAAAATATATGCCCTCATCATCCTTCTTGGAAATAACTCCAAAAGCTTCTGATTTTGGAAAAATGTCATTAAGATCAAACCTCTCATCCAAGCCAACTTATGTAGGCAAATTGTAAATAGGACGACAACAAAAGTGTGGCAAGAGCCCTGGATACCAACTCTACAATCATTCAAACCCACCCCCAAAGACTGCTCCACTCTAGTTGAACTATATTGGACTGTCTCTGCTCTAATGCTAGAGCAACCATGAAGATGGATTGACATTCTTCTAACTGCATTATTTAATCGAGATAGTGTCAATGCAATCCAGAAAATTCATCTTCCTTAGGCAAGCACACCAAATATACTAGACCAACCCATCTGGACTAACCAACACTCTGGTAAATTCTCAGTCAAATCTGCCTATGAGTACATCAGATCTCACAGTAGCACCCAAATTTCTCAAAACCCACATCTCACCAAATATGACTGGAAAAATATCTAAAAAATAAAATTTCAAGAAAGATTAAAAATGTTTCTTTAGGAAGTAGTCTCAAATATTCTCCTAACAAGGCCTAGATTAAAACTTCCCTTAACCCTCTCCAACAATGACTCCTTTGCCCTCTATGCCATACTAAAGAGGAAACAGTAGAGCATCTCTTCGTCATATGTGTCCACTCAAAAATCTTATGGAGACTCACCCTGGCTGCTAAACATCTCTCCCTTTGCTAACTTGCATTTCCGTGAATGGACCAAAGTAATCTTGGATCCCAAACTCCTAAACCTCCATAGAGGTGAGGCACATAACTTTCAATTATTTGCTATCATAACAATGGACTCTCTATGGTTCCTTCAAAACCAAGTCATTCATAATCACCCATGTCAAACACCCACAATGTTCTCAATTCCAAAAAAACAACCCACCATGCACAATTCCAGAGTGGTTACCCCCTCCATAAGGCCATTCTCTTCATCTTATGCTGTAGCTATCGGAAACAACTTTTCCATAGCAGCAGCTATTTGTATATCAAGCATAGGAGAAATCATATATGCAACTACTCAAAAAATTGAATATGTCAACCGTAGTTTGGAGAAGCAATGGTTGCAAAGCTAGCCATAGAGGAAGCTACCCGATTCAATCTCACTAGCATAATCATAGAATGAGAGAGTCAGGTAGTAACCAATGCTATACAATGCCTTAAATCTTCACCAGGTTAGTCCGTTCACTGATATTACAAGCCTTTTAAAGTCTTTAAGAAGCTGGTCAACACAAAAAATCCATAGATATCATAACAAATGGGCACATCAACTAGCTCAGTGCGTCGCTACAAACATGTTTGGCAACATACCCCGCATCCAAATACCTCAATATTTTTTAGACTTCCATAATAGAAAAGATCCACATTTAATTTCCTAATATAGACTAAACATTGACTTATATGTTTGTACTATTTGTCGTTAATATATGATATTAACCTTTCCGAGAAAATAAAAACTTTAGATACAAGTTCAAGCCGTGCAATCTCCTTTATAAAAAGAAAAGACTCAAAAAAACGAAAAAAGTAGAATTAAATTCATCCCAAAACCAAACTCCATGGTAGGTTACAGGAGATATCGTCCCTACCTAAACCAAACTAGCACTCTCATCTCCTTTCGAAGTGCCACTTCACACAAGGTGTGAAGCTTACAAGTCACCCGATACACAAGCAGTAGTTGCAAGCGATCTCTGTTTGGATCAGGTTAATTCTAAACCCTGATGATGCACAATATTTCATCTCATTTACGGTTACTGATCTTGACATGACTTACTTCTAGCACAACGTTATCCATGGACAACCAATTCCAGACATGCCTATTTAGGTCAACCAAGTCGAAGAAGTCTGTACATCAAATGGAGGCCTGACAGACTACGTGGCCTCGTATAGCCCACCGCCAGAAAATGGCAGAAAGATCAGTTTTGATGTGGCAATTAGAGAATAATTACTTTACAACGGTAATTGTATATCCAACTCAAAAGGAGATCTACTCTATGCCAAAACATCAAAATATTTGCCAAATTGATTCTACAATTGAGTAGCAAATATTGGCCAAATATCTATGATCATAGAGTCATAGCAATGAGCTTCCCTAGATTTTAAAAAAATAGTCCCCTCAATCGTTAAAGACTTTCATTGCAATCTTGCAATATCCCAAAGTCGACCACCGTTTGGGATATTGATTGCACGTAAGCTTTCTCAATGGGTCGCCTTCACCAACTCTGATGGATGCCATTACCACCAAAGGCCCTCCCACCGCCCATCTTCCAACCCGACTACTTGTATAAGCCCCACTAAACCTCTGTTTCTTCTTACTACTAATGTAATTGCTAAATAAAAACAACGGCCGAAAGAAGCACCGAAAAATACCACAACCATTTAAACAGTAAACAGGATAAAAATGAAGATGCAATAAAAGAAGATCGAGCTTGGCATGTAAAGGGCCTATACAAGAACCTCAATTGCTACCATCAAACAAACCATGGGACTCCACTAGAGACATCAACAAACTTTGCACAGGCCTTGGCACTTTCCTGCATATTGTTCCGATACCAGTATGGCCCATAATCTTTTGGAAATGCAGGGGGGCGATCACCATGGCTTGGAAACACATACATAGAAGGGGACCAGCAAGTTCGGCTGCATCAGGAATTTGTGGAGGGACTTCCTACTTCTTGGATAAACTTAAACATTTGAAGGGAAAAACAAATAAATAAATAAAAAATAAAAACCTACATGTAAATAAAGCTCATTCCATAAATTAGGGTGAAATTTAACAACAAAGCTTAATTTATTGCCAATAGTTTTGCACTATATCTTCTTTCCTGCTAGGAATACAATGTATATTAAGCAAAATATGATGATGACGAGGATGTATCAGCCAGAACCTGAAAGTGTAAGAAGAATAATTTCAGGAAATGGAATCAAAGTTTCTCTGACATAAGGAAATGGAATCAATAATAATTTCTAAGGAGCTACCTCAAGTTGCTCTTCAGTAAATGAATTTTTCTGAACATTCCACGTATCTGCATGGGTCCGTCGGAACTCCGCAACTGCTTTAGTAACTGTAGATTTTACAGGTGATGGCTCCCCAGCAAAACGAGCTAGTAATGTAACATGCTCAGGCAACCAACTGAAAGAGAGAAATCATCCAGAAAGGAACAAGAAATTAAAAACCCAATAAAGATTCTAATTCGTTGCCCCATCCCTCAATTAGATCATGAAGCAGAATGCATATTGACTAGCTCTACAGTCAGGTTTGACCAATTGCAACCTATTAGAAATTTGCCAATTGTTGACCAATGACTAACAAAAAACTATTCCTAGGAATTTTGTCAAAGTTACAATTGAAACTTTCCAAATTTATGGGACATGGGCTTTCAAGTGTGAACTATAAGATAATAATCTGGCCCTTATTGGCCAATAATAGCAACTACTAGTTTTTCAAAAGTCAAGTCTAATTGGGGAAAAAAAAGAGTCTAGTGGATTGGATTTTCAAACATTGAAATCACATCCCACTATACCCAACCTACTGGCAGCTTTAAGTAAGATCCCTCTTGCTTCTGGTTTGGCAATATTTTGTTGTCATTAGTTATATAAGCATTATGTCATGCATAATCTAACTTGTTACAGCATATTTCTCGAATCAACTTATAAGACTCAATTCTTATCTTTAGCCGAACACACCTGGGCATGTCATAAGGGGCTGATAATACAGAAGCTGCCAAAGCAAGTACAGTGCCATGTACAGAAGCTGTGGAATGACGAGAAGAACTTCTGCATTCAGTGATTACGAGATATTGATCAGAAACATTGAGCTGTGAATGGAATATGTAGTACTATGTCTTAATCCCTTATAAAAAATAAAATAAAAAATAAAAAAAAAAACACGTAAGTTCACACCTACAAATAGATGAAATTAAATGAATATCTACTTACTGGTTTGTGTGTGCATGAGAGTTGGCATTAGCAGTGTCATCAATGCCTCTTTTTTTCGATACGTAAATTAGGTGTCATCAATGTCACCGGCATATATTGAGAACTTTAAAATCTTATGCAGATGATTAAAAATTTCCTCATATTTGATGTGGACACGTGGATGCCTTGCATATAAAAAAAAAACTAGATTCCTCAAAATGGCTTGCCCCACGCATTCTAAACCTAAAATTACAAATGACTTGATTTACTGATAAAAAAAATATATAAATGACTTCAATGGATGAAAGAAGCATTAGGAGTGCTTCCGCAAATGAGAAGATTTGGTCAACTTCAATTTGAAGACAATGAGCCAGGGCTGCATTGTTCAAACAAGTATTCACAACACTACAAATGTCTCCTTTTATCTGTGTTTTGATTTCAATTTCAATGAATGAGAACTTACTTATGAAAGGCAAGCAGGTGAGTTTTCATGTCCATGCTTAATGCATGCAAATCGTGCATTCCCAAATATATATAGTTGTTTGCAAAAAAAAATACATACATGAATGTTGTCCCCTCATTGAAAAGCTGCATTAACTAACAACTATAGGGACTTCAAAAAAAAAAAGATTTTTTTGATACGTAAAATAAAATTTTATTGAATCAAAAGAATAAGCGTAGCCTACACAGGAAGTATACAAGATGAAACGCTTGCATTGGTGCTACAAAAAGAAATAAGAAAAGCATAATGCATTAAGTGTCAAAAACAAGAGAACTAACCTCTGCTTTCTCTTTCTTGGAAGATCATTCGCCTTCACGTAGGCTCTATCACGAAAATCTCTAGCTAGATCTTCATCCCCACCCTTCATTAGGCCTGCCAGAACTGCCGCCGCATGCTCTCTTACCTGAGCCAGAAATTAGCTTAATAAAGTTGAAACCAACAAAACCTACCCCTGGCTCAAGTAACTCTAGCCTTAAAAAAAAAAAAAAAAAAGATGTAGACCCCCAGAACATTAGGACATAAAACAATTGAAGGAAAATTCATTAAGAACTATGTGACTAAGTCTTTATATTTACTTCATTCCAGGCATCTTATGACTTCTGCTCATGAATTTCAGTCAGTTTGATCAAGTTTCTAAATTAATAATATTACTCAAAATCTAAAATAAGACAAAAGTTGAGGCACCAAGAACATGGATCATGGGACACTCATTATTCAAAATTGATTTTCACTTGATTATTCGTAACTTCCACAAACAAGGGTGTACTATAGTTTTTAGAGGGGAAGCAATAGCAAAGGCCCCAGAGTAGAAAACTTTATTGAAGGAACGATTCAGCGAGGAACTTGCCTCCACTTGGTTGTCAATCAGTAGCTTCTCCACGGTGCTCCAGATTTGTTGTTTCTCTAAACGTGAGAGAATGAAAGTATGCCTGTTAAAAAGATTTTGAAGAGTTTTACTTAGTATCAGAGAAAAAGTTTCTCTGCATATCAGAACGCTGATGCCATACAAAAATTCATTAAAAGCTGAATCGGAAGAGTAAATTGAGACAAACAGAGAAACAAACAGAGAAAAGGGGCCACAAACAGATGGTCATATGACAAAATAAGAACACTCTTATATGTAATTTCTTATGCAGAAACAATTTGAGATATGAGTTCCAAACACATCACAAAATCATCCCATGGCCCCCGCCCAAAAAAAAGAAGAAAAAACAAAAAACAATAAGTTTAAAACAGAAAGAAATAAAACAATAGAAAACACACATAACAGACTATATGACTAGTATGACTTACAATCCTTGCAGGATGCAACGCAAAAGGGGTAACACTTTAGATATCATACCTATACATAAAAGTTCGCAGATATGTCAGTGTCCCAGATCTGGTTCGCCAGTTAGAATCATTGGCTGAAGAAAGAATCACAGATACAGTCTCCTGGATATGAGGTTGCCAGAAAATCCTCCATTTCAACAGTTCAAAAGCTGCCTTGGCCAATGTTGACAAATCTTTATTTGATGTTTCCTTCAGAAAGCAGCAATATTTCTCAGATAAGTTCTGGCGCCTACTTGGCACCATGACGCAATTAAAATGACCAAAAACCAAAAAGTTCTCTAGTAGATTGTTTGGGCCATAAATATCCCTGAAGGATTGAAATGAGATTTAATAGAAGCATGTTAATTTGGTCAGGACTCATAACTGTCAAAGATCAGAAAGTGCCGTCAACTTGCATCCTAGCATCTCTATAATAAATCAGTACATAGTCTCCTCTCTGCAGGAGTTCTCTCCATGGAATCTCTCTTCAAGCATAAAGCACGTCTAAGCATTCAGATTAATCTAGTTAATAACCATACCCAAACAAAAGCTCCTAAAATGGAAATGCACCTAAAATGTTACCTATGCAGCATAAGTCTGTTACAAGATCATGCAGGCAATTCAACAGCTTGTATAAGACTGCAAATTGTCAACATCTCTTATAATGCAACCAGGGAAAGAGGAGAGGGGATGCGTGGAGGGTGGAGGGGACCAATATAAGTTTTGCATATCCTGGGATATTGCTGAAATGTCTTTTTTTTATCGATAAACAAAGTTTTATTGAGCATAAAATATTAAGAATCCTCTTGCTTAAAATGGACAGCATGATGTCTAATCATATCTCACATATTAACACTTGGAAAATATGAAGGTCCAGTTTCAGAGGAAATTTTGCAGTGTTGTTCATAAATTTGCTTCAATGCCATATTTAAGAAGATTTTGTAAGTTTATTCGATGCACAAGGATATTATAATTTCTTTTTGACAATGACTTGGGGAGATACTATAAAAAAATTGTTAAAAAATGGAAAAATAAATATTTAAAAAAAAAAATGCATTTTATAATTTAGAAAACCAGTCAATCCATGCCATCACTAGGCATCTGAAACGACCCACACGAACCAAGCTCAACATCCTCGTCAAGAGTGAATTTAGGGAGTCTTTCACTTCTTTGTCGCACTGCTACAAAGTGATGCCTCTCTCCTAGCTTACTTTATTTTTCTTGAGCTGTACCTCCCAAAAATCACCTTCTTGTCTTTCTCCAGATGAGACCACCACCAAGTTCAGTATCAACCATGAGATATATCAAGGTTTCTTTTATTGTCACCGGATGTCCGAGAACAAAGTCCTGACTAATCCTGGGGGTGCACAGGCCATTGGTAAGGAGTTTCCCGCAAGTGTACCTCAAGTAATTCAAGGGAAAAATCCCTCATTCTAATGGCCCCTAGAGATTGTTTGCACCCAATGAAATTCAAACCTTGGATCTTGGAGGAAGCATACCACCAAGGCCTTTACCACTTGAACCAATCCCTAGGGGTTAATCCATGAGATATGTCAAGTTGATGGTTATTTTCTTTTCCTCTGGCACACGGGGTAGCACCGAAGTACTGTTCCATGTTCCAACTGAAGTTCTCCAACGCCTTGGCAGAATGAGTACTAGTGAATGTTGTAGGTATCAAAGGAAAACTAGGGTTTTCTTTACTAAGTTGCGGCTAGGGTTACATGGCAGCTAATCTCCTACTTTATTGGGATGCAGCAGAACTGAAATTCAAATAGATTAGGATTTATCTTCTAATCTTATCTTGTATTGAAATTAAACTTGTATATATTTAGATAGGATAAAATCAGGTTAGTTTAGATAGAGATAAAGATGTAGTTTGTTGAGATTCAAATTTGAATTCTCAATCTTATCTTTATAATTATTTCTATATAATGAGAAGGAAGCACCTCAAAGGGGGTCATTCAGCCAAATCTGACAGTAGGTTCCAACGCCTTTAACTTGGGGAGATACTAATAGAACTAGGGAATTCAAAGAAAACTAGAGCAGCAAGCAGCAGATAAAGTTTGAGGTGTAAACTTAATAGCTACTTACTGGCATATCTAAATTGTTGACTGGAAAAAAAATATTAAACAATTTTCCATCATATAATTTAAAATACCTGTTCAACCAATATTACTAATTTACTCATGGTCAAGGAATGATTGATTTGAGATATTCTCTCTGACATAATGGTCAACTAAACCCTCTAGTCCCTAACGCTAAACTGAAAGGGACAGAAGCAAGAACAATATAAAAGCTACTCAATTTCAGAACCAAATAATAGTCCCAAAGGAAAATCTGTCAGTAACATGCCATAATAAAAAGCATACTCAACACACCTGCAAGGAAATTACAGGATAAAGAAGTCCCACTACTACATCCAGCAAATATGAAGATCTTCCAGACTTCAGAGATGAGATGATAAAATGGAATATCTACAAAGAGTAGAAAAAATTAAGTCATGAGTAAAAATATTTCGGTAAAAGAAGATTTAGTTTTTTTTTACAAGGAAGAATAACAAGTAAGATTTAGCTAATTAAAGGAGGTTCACTGGAAACTAATCTAGAAATTAGTACCGTTTCCATCCATTTGACATCATCTTTCGAATCTCCATTCATAGGTCTATTCTGATGCCTCTCATCTGCTGGGGTCTCCAAATTGTCAGACTGACTGGTATTCTGAATATTCACTACCAGTTCAGATGCTCTGTCTGTTAGAAACCGAACCCAACTTCCTTCTTTAAGCCGGTAATTAACATTAGTGTTTTCCCTTTCAAGCGAATGATCACAATCCAATGATGCATAAAGCTGAATGTTTGAGCACAACACAGAAAGGGTAACACCTATAGCTTCCCTTACCTGTTCCGCACAAAAGATGAATCAAAAGTCATGAATAAGAAATTAAAAAAACAAATCGAACAATACAATAATGGAGAAATAAAATTCTTGATTGTGTTTCGCCTATCAGTAGCACACTAGTGATTTTTCTTCTCCTTTTCTGATACCAGATCAAGGAGAATAAGCAGGAAAGATTTTCCAGAATCTAAGAGAAATCAAGATATACAAGCAGCCTAAGATAACTTTGAAAACAAAATAAGAGGATCAAACACATAAAGGAGAAAAAATATAAATGGCATAAATCCACAACACACCTACTCAGCTTATTGTAGTCCTTATAATATAACAGTCTAACTTTTCACATTGAAACTGTTGTAATTAAAAATTTATTGTTTCCACAGCTACCTTTTTTTATTCTGCCTATTTAAAGAAGCCACAATGATATAACCATGCTCTTCATCCATCTTTCATTTTTACAGAGAGAAAATAATGATGACACAGCCGTCTTCATAAGAAGATATTAAAAGAAGCAACAGTTGCTTAAAATTTTTGCTTTATAACCACCATATTGATAGGCATAGCCAAGGACACAGGGCATATACAAGAGCACTATATATAACAATTTTTAGGATAATCCAGGCAAAAAAATTCTTGAAAAACTGAAGGCTATTTAGAGTTTATATAGACATACAAACACAAAAAACTTTGCCTAGAAAATTGGTGAGACCAATGAGGAATGCTTACTTGGGCAGATGAATGGCACATGTTACCAAGCAGCTCCCCTAAAAGTTTATAATGGAGCTGTAACTCAGTTGCTGGCATTTTCTGAGGGGATATTTCTATAAGTGCAGCTGACAGAAAAGCATAGCGGTTGGCTACTACAGTTGTAGTTGCTGTTGATGGTAAAGGATTCGCCAAACAGTCTAGGATTCTTTGCCTCAGAAGAGGGACTCTTGTTCCGTATTTTCCTTTTCCTGTAACTGCATAACGAATACAAGCTGCCCACTCAGGTACCGATTCCACTGATTGTGCTAAAACAATATTCTGCAACTGGACCATCAACCAGCTGTCCCATGCTTCTAAAAGACCGTTAACATCAGAATGCAACACCCCAGCCAATGCTTCAGCAGCAACACACTGCTTAGACCTTTCCTTGGCATTTGCAAACTCCTCCAATGTACCTCTTAGTGCCAATAAAACAGGCATGCCACATTCTTGTATTAGCCGCTTAAAAATCCGGGCAAAATTAGAGTAGAAGGTATCAGTTCCTAATAAAGAAATCCAGCTAGGAGTACGTGGCCATGCAGCAGAAAAATCAAAATAAAATAGGGTGATTGATTTGTCTGCTAGGCTCTGAAAAGCTGAATTTCCATGATTTCCTCTGGAAGATGTGCTCTCAGCATCAGTAATTATGTGAACATGGGAAAGACTATTCAACGTCTCATTGAAGAAACCCTCTTCCTGAAAAATACTAGTTAAAGCTCCTTCTAGGGATGATTTTGTACTTTCTAGTAAGTCCCCAGAACCAGAAGAGCCAGTGTGTTCCTCAGCTGTCTGTTTATAAGGAGATTCCTTTAACAGTGTATTTAAGGCCGAGATTGCAAGTATTCTTGTCTGAGGAAGTTGGCTTTTCAAATTCCTTAAGAAGTGACCTGTAAATGTTTTAAAAATAAATGTTAGAAAAACTACACAAAAAAATGTTAAAAAGGTCAAAACTGAGATATTTGCACTCAATTTATTGCAACAGCGCTATTGAGAAACAAAGGCAAGAGACAATCTCTGACACAACAAGAAGAACCAACCAGCAGTTTCGCTCAATATCTTAGAAGAGGCATTTGGGTCATTCCTAGATGCCATAGCCAACAGGAGTAGAACTCTATTAGCCATCAGATTATACCTGATAAATTTTGAAAAGAAATAAGCCTCTATATATAAAATATTTACAAAAATCAGTCTAAGAGAGTATATAAATTCAACCAACTTCAGCTCATATCAAGAAATAGAATTTAAAGGAAAAAAGTTCACAAATAACCAGATATTTACCGCCAATGCAAGCCAATGGAATCAAAACTCATAGATCCAATTTGGGAAACCAAATCTACAAAATCTGGTACATCCGTGTCATTGTTTGTTTTCCTGAAAATGCTTCTAGATACTCCAGCAAAGTAGATGTTGTATTTGACAAATAACTGTTGGCACTCAGAGAATGTTAAACAACAGAATTCACAGCTACATATTCTTAATCGTTAAATGAGGATTTTACCTCATTAATTGCTTTTTGGCATTTCAGTGATTCATGGTGGGAGCTTCAAGTAGAAACAAAGGAAGGTCAGACAGAATTCATACGAAATGCTAGCCATTTCCCAACAGAAACAGAAGTTCAAACTTAAATGAAAATTTCTCACCAATTACCAATCATTTTTTTTATTGGCACCAGGTGTCCGGGAATAGCGTCCCGACTAATCCCAGGGGTGTTCGCCAGTTACCAATCTAAAACTGTTAAGTTATGCAAATTTACCTGGAAAGGATCCCAAGGATGAATAAAGAGAATGCTTTTGGATCCTGGAAATAACAGAAGATACATCAGAAGAAATCATTTTTTAAGATCATGTTGAGCATTTTATCCTCAGAAATCATTTTTGAAGATGATGTTGAGCATGTTGTCCAGAATGACTACCATTGTCAAATGCTTGAGAACCGTTTGTGAGCTAAGGACTGCACAGGAACCTAGCACTGCATATTCTCGTGATTTAGGGTTCCGCAAATTCTCAGCGAGCGTTAGAACACACTTTGAAATCATTGATGGCCATCTCTTGATCATCTTTAACAGAGATTTTCCAGCAAGTCTGGGCACCATGTCAAAATATTAAATCCGATACAATAAACACCACCAAAAATCCCAGAAAATGAACTGATGCCAAAATTCCAACATATTGATAAATACACATGCATACAAACATATGCATATGCACATATAGTGTTTAATGAAGTAACGTAAAAACTAGAACACAAATCCACCACTTACAAGGAAGCATCAAAGGTTTTGGCCAAAAGTTTAATGCATGTGTTCCCATGTAAATTGAAAGCACAGGGACCTATTGAAAAATATGATCTAAGCAGTTTTTATTAAGTAATTGAAGATTTTAAGCAGTTAACTCTAATCAGTATTCAATAAAATCACAACTTTTACCAAAATCTCCAGGCTCATAACACATTGTATCGACAGGAATGGAGGCTAAATCAATTAATTAACAAAATCTCTCCATAGAATGAGAATGCCAGTTCAAGGTTTAGCATGGTGTTAGTACATTTTGAAATTTTATTCAAACTACCAAGCACTTAATCTTATCTACATCTCCAGGTGGGTTGTAGGCAGCATCTTCTAATTAATTTCATTCCTTTGTTGGATTAATGCATTTAGTACGATGCCATGTCCCTTTTCTTATGATCATAACCATTAATAAAAGTCCAATAAAGCAGTCTAAATTATCCTACTTGAAATGTGCATTATATATTAGTGGGCAACAACAGTCACAATGCACTCAAAATAGATAACAAGATTTAGAAATCTGTACTATAATTTTTCATCTAAGAGGTCAAAGAAGATCAATGGACTTACGTGCGAACAGTTTCATAACTATGCAGGCATAGACTTAGAAGGTCATCCATCAAAAGAATCAAATGGTCAGATGGAGAGAAATTCCCACTTGTACGGAATAGATGGTAAGACGATTGTGAGGATCTCCACGTACTGTGCATGTATGCCTTGTCGATAAGCGCCCACCTTGGCCTGGGATAGAAAATTAAGGTTTAAATGCTACACTATTGATGCATAGTTCATGCAATGAATGGAAATCCAATGATACTCTTCACCTTCTGTTCCCCTTAGAATGAGATGACACAATGAAATTAATCGGAGGTTCAATTATGGCAGAAGATTCCAACTTCCATGCCTGCCGGTGATTTGACCATTCATCATATTCCAAACTTCCTAAAGGACAAAAATCAAAACAATTGATTAGAAAGAGGACATATGGGGGAAAGGGGCCCACCGAAGGGGACTGCCCAGGAGGGGAGGTGCTTGTGGTTGGATTGCAATAGGTAGCTCCAACGCGTCAATATGTTCAATTCATCTAAATTCATTGTGCATTACCGTAGTTCACTAAAGCATCCATAATACGAATAATGAGTATCAATAAAATGCTGTCATCAGACTTTTCCTGTAACAAGTATCTGTACAATGCGCAAAGATCAATGAGTTCAGAAAATTAGAGCCAGCCAGATAAAAGGGTTGATATCCAGAGAAGCAATAAAATTTAAATATTACTTGCAAGCTTCATGTATAATCTCAACAGCTTTTTCCCGCAATTGAGTGCTGCCAACACTCGAACCTGTTGCTCCAGCAATTAAGAAAGTATGATCAAGATCCTCAACCATCGTATTACTGGAGGATGGGCTGAAATCAGGCAAGCAAGACAATACTCCTTGCAATGAAGAATCAATACGCAAAAGAGTCACTTTCAAGTGCTCTTTCTCATCTCCTGGGTGACAAATTGCATGTAAATTGTCAAATAATGGAAAAATATGCTTAAACTGCATGGTGGGGAAAAAGAATTTCATGTTTATTTGGATGCACTGAAAACATTCTTTCACCCCTACGTCAGTCTAGTTAAAGGAGAAGTTGCCAGTGGAATGACTGTCTATAACCTGGTTCAGAATGGGTTTTAGTTCGGCATATGGTCAAAAGATCATCCAAGGCCGATTTAAAATGAAGGTCCAAAAGTTCATTTGCAAAATGAACTTCTTCATCAGTTGGAATATGCCACCTGGGCCCCATTGGCAGTTTATCGTGGGAATAATCTTTTGTGCTAATCCATCCCTCCAGTTCTGAAGCAACAGGGTGACGGAAAATGCACCTACCAAACCAGAATTATAAGGTTCTCATTCTCAATTAGAGATTTAAGTGAGTGAGAATGTAGACACAACCTCATGTTAATAAAGAGAAACATACTTGTACTGATCCATTGGATAATAAAGAACCAGGCTCCCAAGGAGGGATCGAAGAAGATGATCACCAGCTCCATTGACCTATCATGTGACCAAAAATCTATTAAAGAAGGAAATTTATAAAACCAGAGAATGATTATTGAGTAATGACGTAAGCAAGCATCCCACTTGGAGACGCTTCTGCATTAATGGAGATAATTTTCAATCTTGCAGGTACTTTAAACAGCCACGAGAAAGATACAAGACCTTCCAAGATGGAGAATCAAAAGCAGACATGATGGCCTCTTTAAACTGATCCCTGTAACAGAGAAGAGCAGTGCCTCCATAACTGATAGCAACTGACATTATTTTCAATTGATAATCAAGTGTTGTTTCCAGAGCTGGAGAAAGTGTGGGTTTTTCCTGGAAATATAAAAATTTAACTTTAACAACAAGAACATGGGTGCAGTAATATAACAAAACAAATCACAAGAGAAATACCTTGGTTGAAATAGAGACATTGGAACTGCCTCTTCCTCCAAATCCTGTGACCGGCATTCCTTTTAAAGAGGATATAACACAGAGCAAAATGGGCTCAATAAGTTGTGTAACTGCATCTTCTGGATTCGAATGAACACATGCACAACAAAGCAGTCCAACCTCTGCAATTGCCCCAGGAAGAATATTTGTCTTGACAAACTTGGAAATTTTCTTCAAAGCCTGTAATCAAGGCAAGGAAAAGCTAACATCTTTTTATGAAAACTCAATAATATAAAATGAACCGAACTGAATATGTCTACTCGAGTACTCATACCTGATTATACAATGATTTTGAAAGTCTCCCAAGCAAGATTTCAAGCATGCAATAGTAATAAGGACCGTCCTCAACCAGAAATGTTCCTGATGTAGCAGATGAATGAAGGCCCTCATTCCTGCAGCACCAGCAACTAATTATTCCAGCAATAGGGCAATGTGGAAAGTGATGGCAATGTATATCTAGATGCATATTATTGCAAACATAAAGAAAAGAAGAGATGGGACAACTAAATGCCAACACTTACGTAACACTGCTGGGTTCCAAGTGCAGAAGCAAGGAAAATAAGCGACATAAGAACTCATCAAGCCATTCAGAAAAGCGAATCATAGGCATGAATGAAGACTCCTCTATATTTTCATCCAAACAAGCCAACTGCAAGTATACAAGTATGTAAGTAAAGCAATTTATTTATAAAGTATAGGTATATAAATCAAGTAAGATCATTATGGGCCAGCGTGCTTACATTGGAAAAAATGGAACCAATTAATTGCATGGTTGCCAAGGTTTTAGGAGGATCATTGGCATCCATACCAAGTAATGCATTGGATAATGAAACCATCAAAAGATCAGTGAACATGTCACCACCATCAATAGAAACTGATTCTGCTGAGGCCGATTGGGAAGTGAGAAATAATGAACGCCCAACAAAGGCTACTGACATCACAGCAATTTTCAGCTGGTGGGTGGCAGTCATCTGACAAGACAAAAAAAATTGATAAAAGAGAAGAAAATTTGAATGAAACAAGCAAAACCTAAGGCAGTGAAGTTTGTTCATAACACTATCAAATTGGACTTAGTTTCTTAGATAAACCTGTGTCTTCTGTAAGGAACCACTGCAAATGTCATTATAAAATTTCAGCAATTCTATGATGCAAATAAATAATACATGCAATGCTACTTACCGTCTCCAAGGCCATATGAAATCGAGATGCCACAAAAGGAAGAACCAAAGAAGGCTCCACATAAGACAAAATAGAAGTTGCTGCAGCAACCGTCTCAGATAGTTGTTCATTTTTGCTATATTGACCACGGTCAATTAACTTCAACATCACATTCACAAAATATGTCCTTTCTGAGCTTCCTAGACACAGTTCGGGCCGTCTATTGTTATCTGTGTTCCTGTAATAACAGTTATTTAGTAGAAAGAACAGAAAAATGTTCTAAAGCATATTTAGTAGAAAGAACAGGCAGTTCTTACTGCTGCTCATGTTGTAGGCGTTTCTGAAATTGGATTATCAAATGGAACAAAAAACGCTCCAATGAATATGTCCAACGACCACCGTTGGAGGGATGGTAATATCTACAACAACAAATATCAGTAAATAACCAACAAACAGAAACTAGAACCAAAGTGCATGCTTAAAAGCAGGAACTGATATGAACATTAGAATGTGAGTTAACAAACTGTTCCAAAAGGTTGACCAATTTCTCAAAATGTTCTTGGGCTGAACTACCAGGCTTTAATAGATACACCTGCCATGGACATTATAACATATCACATACAAATATTCTATTAATCATCTATATGGTGACTGATTCATGAAAAAAGTCAAATGTAGCCCATTATAACAGTCTTACAATTGATTTTGCAATGGCCTTTGCTGGGGTGACTGTTTTATTGGAGAACAAGAACCTTGTGTTTCTAGGAACATCCATGGAAAAAGGATAGGATCCACTTCCATTTGCCACAGGAACCTGTGGTTTATAGGATGAGGCAAATAAGTGTACTTAGTAACAATAACATCAACAATAATTCTTATTAGCAGCAGCAGCAGCATTGTTACTAGTAATTATTTCAGGCCATCTAGTAGAAGCAAACACTGACACGATTTTGGTTTCTTTGACATTATTTATGCATAATCAACAGAAATACAATGGCAAACAGATGAACATGATGAAAAATCAGCTCCATGAGATTGCTGTTTCTTTTTTCTTTTTTTATGTTGGGGAACCTCTCCAAGGCAGGGCCCTTTGGACCCACCCCTGAAAAGTAAACCCCAGTCCCGTGCACAACCCTCAGCAGTTTCCCTACATGGAACTGGTTAAATTGCTGGCTTTTCAACAGGGAGAGTGGCCCCAAAGAATTGTTTGCAACCATTAGGTGTTGAACCTTGGACCTTGAAGGGAGTGATATCCCAAGACAAAGGCCTTCACCACATGGGCCAACCCCTTGGGGTTTCCATGAGATTATTAAATTCTGAAACTCTAGACTAAAGATAGCTCAGAAGAATTCAGTATATTTGTTTACATATACTATATATATATATATATATAGTATGTGTGTATATATTTTTTTTACAAGTAAAAGGAAATATATTAAATCATGAAAAGGGCAAGGCCCGAGTACACAGGGGGTATAAAAAGAGCCTAGCTACTGTCTAAGAGCTGCGAAGAGCAACATAAAGTTTAGTAAAGGAAGTGCCATTCAATACAATAGAAGAAGCCCATAATACTAGTGTGTGGTAAAAGAAATCCCTAAACTCTTCCGGAGAACGCTCCTTATCCTCAAAACAACGACTATTCCTTTTGTTCAAGGTGCATCACATTAGACAAAGTGGCACCATTTTCCAAATGTCTGCAATCTGCCCCTTTCCCCGAATTACTCTCCAACATGCCAAAAGTTCAATCACCTTTCTAGGCATTACCCATGCCAAGCCTAGCCTTGTGAAGATTTCATCCCATAAAACCGTAACTGCTTCGCAATGAAGGAGTAGATGATCCGCTGTCTCACTGTTGTGTTTGCACATAAAGCACCAATCTGTTAGGTAGAGGCCACGTCTTCTTAGTTTATCAATAGTCAGAATACTCTCATGGGATGCTAGCCAGCCGAAGAAGGCCACTTTTAGAGGAACCTTAGTCCTCCAAATGCACTTCCAAGGGAATGCAGTGGAGGGGTGTGCCGAAAGTACCTTGTAAAAGGAACGCACTGAGAAACGCTTGTTCCCTATGGGTGACCAGAACAGATGATCTTCTCCATCAGCATGTGGATTCGACACTTGTAACGAGCTGTAAAAGTCAACAATGTCTCCCAACTCCCAATCTTAGCCGCTCGAGTGAATCTTACTGACCAATGGGTGAAGTTAGAGGAGCTGTACATATTGTCAACAACTGTGGCCTCCTTATCGGTTGCAATCCTAAATATGGAAGGAAAAGTGATCTTCAGGGCTACCTCACCACACCATAAGCTAACTTGGTTGCCTCTTCCCACCGCCATCTTGCAATTAGTAAGAAAAGCTTCCCAACCCTCTGCCATTAGCCATAGGTGTGCATACCTTATCCCATTTGATCAAATGGAATTTTTTCACGTCCTCCGAACTACCCCATAGGAAATCACAAAAGGTCTTCTCCAATCTATGCGCCACACCTGCAAGCAAGGGGAATAGGGAGAGAAAATATGTGGGAAGGTTAGAAAGTGTGCTCTTAATAAGAGTGACTCTGCCACCTTTGAATAGGTAGAGTCGCTTCCAACCCGCAAGTTTGCATTCGATTTTCTCAACCACCCCATCCCCCATAGTCTTGGATTTATGAGGGGCCCCCAGAGGGAGACCTAGATACTTCATAGGTAAGGATGACACATTGCAGCCAAGAAAATCAGTCAATTCGCTTAGATTATCCACCTCTCCGACTTGAACAATTTCAGATTTTGCAAGATTGACCTTGAGTCCAGAGACAGCTTTGAAACAAAGCAAAAGAGCCCTTAGGGAGTGAATCTGATCAGGGTCCAGCTCGCAAAAAATCAATGTGTCATCAGCAAAGAGAAGATGGGAAATTGAGAGATTACCATGGGTGGAGCCGCCCATTGAGAAGCCCGAGATGAAACCACCCTCCACCATTCCATACAACATTCTACTTGGGACATCCATTACTAAAATGAAGAGAAGAGGTGATAAAGGGTCCCCTTGCAGCAGACCCCGGAAGCTATTGAAAAAACCTTCAGGAGTGCCATTCACCAAGACAGAAAATCTGACGATAGTGATACAATGTTTCATCCATTGGCACCATCTTTCCCCAAAGTTGTACCTCCCAAGTATGTACATCAAGAAGTCCCAATTTACATGATCAAAAGATTTCTCAATATCCAACTTGCATAAAATACCTGAAGTGCCGGCTTTAACCCGACTTTCCAAACATTCGTTAGCAATAAGGACGGAATCAAGAATTTGTCTCCCTTTCACAAAGGCGTTTTGGGACTTCGATTTAATCTTCCCCATAACTGCGCTCATCTGCCAGGCTAACACATTGGAAATGATGTTGTAGACCCCACCCACCAAGCTGATGGGGCGAAAGTCCTGCACCTTAACCGACCTTGCCCTTTTTGGAATAAGGGCGATAAAAGAGGCATTGAGACTTTTCTCAAATTTCAAGAAAGAGTGAAATTTGAGAAATACCTTCATAATATCCTGTTTGACGATGTCCCAGCTAGGTTGAAAGAAAGCCATTGTGAAACCGTCGAGCCTGGGGCCTTGTCTTTTTCCATCCCTTTTAGAACCTTAAACACATCCTCCTCTTCGAACAGCATTTCCAACCACGCTGCACTTGATGCATCGATAGAGTCAAAAGTCAGCCCATCTACCTTAGGCCGCCAAGGGTGTTGCTCTTTAAGAAGCTGATCATAAAAGTGAACGATGTGTTCTTTGATGGCTACCATGTTAGAGATAATCCTCCCTTCGATGTGTAGGACTTCGATGGCGTTGGTTTGATGATGAGAGTTGGCAATACGATGGAAAAATTTAGTGCACTTGTCCCCTTCTCTCAACCAAAGGGCCCGTAATTTTTGTCTCCAGGATATCTCCTCCATAAGCGTGATTTTTTCCAATTCAGCTACTACCATCATTTTCCTTTCCTTCTCATCCACCATGAGAGCCCCCGTCACTTCTTTATCCTCGAGACTCTATAGTTCCTGAAAAAAATTATCTCTTTGATCATTTAGGTTCCCAAAAATTTCCTTGTTCCATGTCCTCAGATCATTTTTCAAGGTTTTAAGTTTCCTGACTAAGACAAAACTGGGGGTGCCCGAAATCTAATAGGACCACCACCAAGATCTGATTTTGTCCATAAATCCCTCCGTCTTCAACCACATATTCTCGAATTTTAAGTGTCTCCGCCCCTCATGAAGACCCCTGCAATCCAACAAAAGCGGAAAGTGATCTGAGCAAAACCTAGGGAGGCGTTTTTGACATAGGGTGGGGAAATGTGTCTCCTAGGAGGGGGAGACAACAAATATGTCCAAGTGAGACCATGCCCTCCCGTTTGACCCAGTGTAGTCGCCCCCCGCTAAGGGGAGATCAATCAAATCCAGCTCGAAGAGTAAGGCTGAGAAGTTGGCCATGGCTGACCCCGAATTAGTGACCCCCGACCTTTCACTCGAGAACCAAGTGGTATTGAAATCACCTCCAATGCACCAAGGGCCCTCCCACCAGTTGCACAAACCAGCAATCTCATCCCAAAGAAGCTTCCTACTATATTGTCATTGTTCGGGCCATAAACGCCTGCAAAGCCCCATACAAACCCGTCCTCCAAAGACTTGAAGGAACATGCAACCACGAACTCACCAATGGATTCTTCCACCAAATCAACGACTCTCGTCCCACATCACAATAATGCTCCCTGATGCACCCTTGGAAGGCAAGCTAGTCCATCCCGCATAAGCACAATTCCATAAGCTTCTAATAATTTTCCTGTCTACATACTTCAATTTGGTCTCCTATAAACAAACGATGTCAGCCTTCCAATCTCGGATTAAGTTCTTCACTCTAAGGCATTTGTTCGGGTTATTTAAACCCCAAACATTCCATGAAAGGATCTGGGGCTTCATGGATCACCTAAGTTCACCCTATCAATAATCCTCTCCCTGATAGTGCTTCCTTCCCGAGAGCCATAATTTACGGAGCATGAGAGTCTCTTTAATTCCCTTTCTCTTTTGTTGGCGGAGCGGTGAATGTGAGACTGCTTTGCTGCAATGGCTGTGAAAAGCGTTGTTAGTTGGTCCTCGAAGCCGACGCAAGAGATCCCTGCACAATGCCGAATGTCTTCTACCTTCTTTAGCACCCAATCTGTCTGTGGGTCAGACCATAGTAGTGCTGGGGGCAGAGAACAAATGGACTAGGATCATCCCCTCCATTCCCCATTTCATTGAAAGGCACTAGGTGACCTGACCCTCGTTCTCCCTCCTCTTCTTCCTCCTCTTCGGAGCCAAGTTCTACCTTTTCCTCAACTGTACAGAGAATCCTAGAAGGAAACTCAGAAGCTTCCATCAAGGAGGGGCCTGTGCAGACCATTGGAAGGGTGTAGACTTCTTCCCGCAAAAGCATATGACAGCCCAAGGACTCCGTTGAGCAGATCGGCCCTTTCTGTGGTGGCGTCGATCCTCTGGAGGCCTGAGAAACGACGGTGACCAAACGACTCTGGCGAAGACGTGGCTGACGTCGTCGTGCCCAAAAGCCGCATACTGTTGTTGCCAGTAGGTTCGACGAGGGCCGTCGGCGCTGTCTATGCTGCCGGTGGGGTCGCCGGCAGGGTTTGGCTACTCAAGCATGAGGGGGAGATTTGGACCCGAGGTGAAGTGCGATGGGTCAAGCCTTAGGGCTGCTGAGGTGATGGGTTGGCGTGACTTGGGAGTTGGGTTGTCGAGTTGTAGGCCCAATCCGAGTAAAAGGGCCGGCATGAGAGTGAGGGGGTTGAGGGCTTAAAGCCTGTGACCAAGGGCATAAAGCCCGTGCTGGTGAGAGAAGGGGCAGAGGGCTTTTAACCCTCTAAGGGCTTAAAGGCCCGTTGAGCCCAGAGCCTAACGAAGGCCCTTTTGGCCTAGTGCTTGACAAAGGCCTGATATAATCTCTTTCTTTGCCCTTGCAGAGATTTGCCTTCCCATTTTGGGAAATAAATCTTCTGAAGCTTTCGGGAGTGCAGCAGACGTAAACTCAACTGCTTCCCTGCCCAGTCCCATCGTCATGCCCAGACCCATAGCTACTTTTCAATCAAAATGGCAACTTCCTGAAGTACACCCGAAAGTTTAGCTTTGACGTCCCAGAAAATCCCTTCTATTTCTCCTAGCTTTGTACCCTTGTCAAAAAGCCCCTCCAGGTCCACTTGGCAATGACCAAGTTTCCCTTCCATCGACGCCATGGCAGAGCTGCACTCTGCCGCAGCACCAAACAAGACTGCGGCGTAAGAAACCGACTTTCCATCCCGAAACAGAGCACCCTTGGAGTGCACCACCACACATTTGGCTACTTTTCTGAGATTGTAGGCAAAACCCTCCCAGCCGCAACTCTTGGCACCTTCAGGGATGATTAAAGAGCCTCTTCTCTTGCCATTGTTGAACTCCTCCAATTGAAGGTAATAGCCCCTAACATTTCTAAGGAGTTGAAGGGTGAGGACCCCGTTACCAACCCTCAGCTTTTTGAAGAAGTTTTCACGCCACCTAGTCCCAGTGGCTTCCACCACCATTTTCACCACCCATGAAGCCGCCGCCCCGTTGATGAGGAGGAAAATAGCCATACGTCTGCTTTTCTCAAGGATACGAAAATAGTTTACACCCATCTTTAAGAAGATGAAGGTTTTTGATTCCACAGTAAATTGCCTACTACCTTCCATCGCAGTTGGGCAGGGTAGATATTGAAAGAGGGGGATGGAAGGAAGAAAAAGGAAGGGGAGGGGGTGGAGGGGGAGGGGGAAGGGGAAGGGTAACAAGGAGGGAGAGGGAATCAACTCCCGCGAGGGGCGCCGGAGGGGGGTTGGTAGCATGCATGCAGGCATGAGGGAATGTGTACGGAGAGAGAGTTCGTATGTGTCTATATATATAGATTTATGGATAAGCCTCCTTGAGTGCCTTGTCGCCACACCATATTTGTTTAACTACTGATCAAAAGTATATTTGTTTAACTAGTTTTCTTATTATTAAAACCCAGAATAAAGTATTAATTATCTAAAATGTCAATCAATATGTACTTCCACATCCTTTATGACAAGCTTCAGGTAGAATGCAAGTCATGTTCAGCTACAATACTCAAAATCCATGCGCTAGGCAGCATTAAATACTTTTTAATAGATAAATAAAAGATAATTTATAAATATTGAAATAGACATAGCCCAATTACACAAGTATACAACTAGATAGGAACTAGAAACAGATACAAGGAAATCATAAAGGTTGAGACCATTAAAATACTATCCCTACATGTTTAACATACCTCAAACATATTTAAGTATCTCGTAAAAAGTGTGGGTAAAAAGCACTCCCAGTCAATAAAGTTGCAGTTCTTTACAACACGAGCTACAAGAGCAACCCATTGACTATTCCAAAATTGGCAATTTGGTATCGAGTCCCACAGGTCTACACAGGATTTAATCCAATCACTGCCAATGCCAACAATAGGAAGTTAATTTGCCTAAATGAGACACGTCAAAAAACATAAAGAAAAGAGTTCCCAAAAATATGTGCTTCTTACCTTGAAAAAAAGTCCTGGTTGTCCAAATTTGTGGGAAGAAACAGTCTCACAAACCCAGATCCTTCAAAGGTTGAATTATGCCATGGATTATCCAATAAAGATCTGCAGATTTTTTTATCATTTAGAAAGCAACACAAGTTAAAAAATTAAAAGAGCCCCTGGAGAGCTTTTACCATCATGACCAAGTGTGGCAATCCAATCTTACCTCATTCACTACAATAGGAAGGTTGAAGATGGTAAGCCTATCATGACCACATTGACAACTTTGATTTCTATTTCATATTGTTTTAGCATCTAAGGGTAAACATCAGCAACCACAGGACAGTATCAATGTGAAAAAATATCAAACCTAAATGACTTGCTTGTCAGGTATTCCATTTCCAATGTTCAATGTAAAACGCCAAAAGTCAAAAATATAAAATATACGCAATTAACTTTTGTTGAGTGATATATGCAAATAACAACTACCCCTTTTTTGTTTTCTTAACATCAAATGTTAAACATCAGTGACTGCAGGACTGTATGGACGTTGAAAAAATATCAAGCCTGAAATTAATGTATATATCCGCTTCTAAGGCACATTATTCCCATGTAAAAAGTCAAAGGTCAAAAACATAAAATATATGCAACTGAAAAGAGACAGAACGGCGTGTAATTCCCTTTGACATAATCTAGAAAAACAAAATGATCTTACTGATGAAATGAGAAATTCAAAATTGCATTATAAATTTCAGACAGATAAGGAAAATATGAGAGAGAGAGAGAGAGAGAGAGACTGAGAGAGAAAGCATACCTAAACTCAAACCATATCTCAGAGGCAGAACCTGGTGGGAAAAACCTCCGGCAGGATCGAACAAGGGAAGTAATAGTCACAAAATGTCTCTGTCTTAATCTCCACCCTTCAGGACCAGTATTCCTATAAGATGTTATCCAAAGGCTTCAGCATGTAAAGTTGTTAAAACCAATAAGTACAAGACAAAAGATGTTATGCATGCAATTACACGACAAAGGAGAAAGTTCTTGTACTTCTTATATATTGATACAGATATCTTGACCTTCTGTTTATTATAAATAAAGGATATATTGAACTTCTGTTTGCAATTTTTTCTTTTGGTTGTAAAGTTTTTACCATGTAATAATTGGCTTTAAAAGCATTAAATAGTTTAAAAGCACAAATAGGAGAGTTCTTTATTTATTTATTTATTAATCGATCATTTACAAATGTAGTCAATGGGTCTTGATTCTATGACCTCACCCTTCACCCTATATCTTACGGGAGGAGGAGGAGTCATTTGAGCATTCATAATCTATTACAGCAAAGGGAATACATTATTTAACCCAGAAACTTTTATTTATAGGTAATCGAAGATTTTATTATAAAAAGGCCAAGCCCAGGAACACAAGTAGCATACAAAAGGAACAGCTAACTACAAACAAAAAAAAATAAGCACAATAATAACTTAAATTTATACATTTTAAAGGTGTGTACAAATATCTCACCTTGTGAAATGTGTATGAACCAAAGTATCATACAAAGGCCGCCACTGAACCTTTAAGGAAAGCTTCTTTCGGTACTTATTAAGTACTTTTACTAAGATATTTCCCCATCTAACCTAATCAACACAAATCAAACAGTCATTTAAGAAAAGAAAAGGAGTAAGACAAACATGTAAAAGGAAAAAATTCTTTCAAAGATATAATAGATCACCTGCGCATAAAGTTTATTTTGTGAATTTATAAACAATTCTAACCCTATCTCGACAAGTGTGCTGACATCTTCCAAAGACACATCACTTTTTGCCTTTATGAAACTGCATAAAAAATAAATGTAAGTTAGCTTTCAAATTCTGTCGCATTGATGCCCTATCTTCATCCACTTCAACAAAAGTTCAACAATCACTAGCAGCGAGTTAAAATGGACAGTCTGAATGGAGGACCAACCCAACTATGGAGTAAACATGATTGATGATTCTACGCCATTGTGTATGTAAAAATATGTAATCATAATTATGTATCTCCCATACATTATAAATAACACATAATTTACACCAGAAGATTTGCACATCAACAAACAGCAACCTAATGAGAGATTTCCCTTTACTTGTTTGTACGGAATAAGAAAGATAAATTTGTGAGAGAGTAAAGTAGGCATAACGCCACCGTCAATACGTTAGTTGATGACATCGTATACTGATGACCAGACACCTCCAAGCACCTTATATCCACCACGGTGACAGTACCAAGAAAACGAATTAAGTTTAAGAAATATAGCTTCTTCCTTTAGAGTTGCCTTGCCCCCTAAACAAGCTAAGGCGCAATCGTCAGCCAACATTTCCGGGGTAACAACTCCATTTCTTTGATTACCTAAATCCAGGCGTTCAGCTGGGGTCAACGCACAATGCTCTGATGTCGTTGCTTAACTACTTGGTGGGAAAAGAAAAAGAAAACACCCTTTTTGGAGTGAAATTAGTAGATAACTCAATTAATAATGTCATCCAAACAATAAAACCAGAAAAGAGTAAACGCAAAAGACATATTAGCATGATTCAGTTTCCCATTTATTGATCAGATGGTTACTCCGAACCATAAAATTTATATGCCATAACCAAATTCGGACACGAAAAGACAACTAAACAAAGTTTTAACTCGAAACGCAATAAACAGAAACACAAATAAGAACCCCGAATCAAAATCGTGCTGAGAGAGAGAGAGAGTAGAAACATTACAGGTCGAGGACAGAGATCCACTTGAGAGTAGAGTAGACGGATTCCGGGTCGTCGGGTCGGAATGATGACCTGATGGAGTGGACGACCCGAGAGAAGGATTCCTTCTCTCTCTGGGTCTGTTGGGCCACCGGTGGAGGAAGCCACGCATTGTACAGATGCATAATTGGTTCTCGTAAACGGAGAAAGGAGAATGAAGAAGAAGAGGAGCAGAATGGAATGAATCAGGAAATTGGTAGTGTGTTGTGTTTATAATTGCTGGCGAGTGAGTTTCCTCCGATGGTCTTTGTTTTGTTTTCTTTTTTAACAAGAAAGAAAACAAATACTTTTTTGTTTTTTTTTTTTAAGGAAAGAAAATAAAGACTTGCGGAGGAAGGCAGATTTTTATTTTTTATTTTTCCCAGAAATTCTATTTACAAGCACACCCTCCCCGTTGGCACAAAGTAATTTGTCACTTTTTTTTTTTTTTTTTATAACAAATAATTTGTCACTTTTGCTCACAACTTTCTCTCTCCTTTCTCCTTCTCCTTCACCCTCACTCCCAGTCGTCTATGCCTTTTCTCTCTCCATCAGCGTGCTTCACCTTCGCCGGCCACCGAATCACCATGAGCAGATTAGGCCCAAATGATTTGGATATAATAAATATTTTATCTTATCTTAGATTCGTGCTTGGAGCCGTGTTTGGCTGTAGCACGAGACTTCTCCCGACAAGTATTTTAAATTTTTATCTTTTTTATAAATTCACATTATTAAAATATATTTCATTAATCATTAAGTTAAAAATTAAATAAATAAATAAAATTGTCGGACCTAATCGGACCCAACTCTCGAGAGTAATAGCATTTTTGTTTATCTTATTTTATTTTATTATTATAATTTTTTAAAATTTTTATACAAAATATAATAAATAATTCAATTTTTAAAATTTTAAAACAATAATAATATTAAAAAATAATATACTAATAATATTTTATTAAACTTTTATCTCAACTTATCTCATCTTAACTCACTATCCAAATTCCAAATAGCACCAAAGGGTACATTTAGATAATAAAGTGATTTCAAATAATCTATAAATAATAGTAAAAAGGTAATGATAAAATATTAAATAGTAGTAAAAAAAAATTAAACTCGTTTCAACTAAAAACTTATAATTTATTTATACTTGAAACTCACAAGTTTTTCAACTCAATACCTCTTTACACGCAGAATCCATAATTTTTTTTAATTTCTCATAAATATATTTATTCTTCCCTTTTGTTGGTTTTATCATAGAGTTCCTCTTTGGAACAATCCATCTAGTTTTGGGCATTTAATAGCTCTCGATTAAAGGGCAACACGTCAACAAGTCTACACTAAAGAACATAAAACCAAAGCACCTGAGAATTCCATATTTCACTGTCTTTGTTCATCCTTTGTCGCCCATTCATCAAATCAATTGGAAGAAGTTGGATTTTCACACAAAGCAACTCAAATCACATACCCAAACATGCATCAAATAATCACAAAACTAATTTAAATCACCATTTATTTTGAACAAAAAACTAGAGCATCAAAACAGAGATACAAGCTCACTGGAGCCATTCAAGAACAACCAGAGCATCACCACTTCTCTCTCTATCTCTCTCTCTCTCTCTCTCTCTCTTCGTTTCTATTTGGGTTTTTTTGAAGACAACACTACTTCCCATTGCTCAGCACCATTTAATGGCAACCTGCAGTTCACTACTTCGCACAGAACTCTCCAACTCCGACACACAGTCAGATGACCTAACTGTTGGCCACCACTACGGCTACAACAATAACGTTTACAGGATTCACCTTGATCAACCACTGCCTAACAAGATGAGTAAGGAAGGGCCCAAGTTGCGCGAGGAAGTGCCATCGATGGGCTTAGCTCCACATGCATCACTTACCTTGATTTTCAGTCTGCGCCGGTGCTGCGAAAGGGGTGGAGGGTTTGAGGAGTAGATTTCGCCTAGAAGTGGAGGCTAGTGTGATGGGTTCGCCTTGGCCAAGGGGAGGGTGTTCCGAGAGAGGGCAGGGGGAGGGCTCGACCTCGGCAAAAGGTGATAGAGGGAGGGCCCGACGCTGGTGCAAGTTGGTTGTGAGAGGGGGGAGGGGGAGAAGCATTTTGCCTGGAGAGGAGAAAGAACATTTCTGATGGAATGAATTTTATTAGTCTTTGGTGCGGTTACAATATTGATAAAATGGGATTCATATGTGGTATTTTTTCATTGAAGGGCTGTTATTTGAAGAAGAATAAATGGACCGATTCAAAGTTTTTCTCTTTATCATATAAGACCAGCCTCATGATATGCAGTATAGAATTTTATATGTGGCCAGTTTTTATTAGGGGCTGTTAAAAGGCCAAGGACAGATAAAAGGCCAAGGACAGACCGACGGTTCCATAGAGCAACCGCTGCCTAAAATTTGGCTTGTTCGGATCCCCGCTTTCTGATCGTTGCCGGTCCATCAACAAGCAACAGACCGTCAAAAATCGCAGCCACAGCCGTTTCGGCGACAATTTCAAATAGGCAAAAATAATAAATCACATTACTCTGCGCAACTTATCAGAAAGCTCCAAAAAGTTGCTTCTCTTTCGTTTCTTCTATATAATCATCCAACCTCAGAAAAGTAAATTAACACAAGTTGTGCCGCGATTACAACCATGGTTACAACTTTCAGTCATCTCTAAATTAAATAAAAGCCACTATGAGCCATAGTCCGACAAATCCAATTGATGTTCTTCACGCAAAATTGATTAAAAACCTGGCCCAAATGCTCTCTTGCCTTTTATATTAGGCGCTTTCAAAGCCAAATATTCTAAAAACACCTGCCAAGAAGAATTAAAGGGAACTTATATATGTATGAAACTGATGTTCTTCACCAATGTATGAAATTATCGAACAGCAATGAACTGCAGTACCTTCATCAGCCTGATATTTGTTTTTGTCATCTCCAGCATATGCAAGTAAATTGTATTTAGGATTCCATTCCACACTGTTCATGGCAGCCCGACATGGTATCTGATGCACTGTCCGTCCAGTTCGAACATTTGACTGTACCACACAGTAGCAATATCATCAATTCATCTTTATCTTATCTAACTTTAAAGTGAGTCGAGAAACATAGAATCCATGTTTGTCCCACTTAATTAACACGTTCAGATCTCAAATGACTTAAGCCTGAATTGAAGATTAATGGGCTGAACTGTATCTTCAGCTAAAAAGTTGAATGTAGTAGGACAAGCTTTTCTCACACTAAGAACGCAGTTCTAAAGAAAATCTAGTTAAGTCATACGGATACTTACTATATCAATGAACAAGTCTTCACTGGCAGAAGCAATATAATCTCCGGTGTAATTAAAGCTTATTGTGCGGACAGGCCATCTAAGAAAGGTATTGGAAGGCCAATTCCATGCACAGGGGTGCGAATTTTTGTCCAAAGCATCAGTCACAGTATCCCCCACAAATGTTAAAATTGATTAATAACTGCAAAGATCACTGAGCACTAACACATTATATGATATATCCCAAAGGGAAAACTCACTCAAGTTTTGTAAATGTTCGCTCACAGAGCATCTGTGATATATCCCAAAGGCTGACTAAGGAATCAGCACTTCCAACAGCAAAGTATCTGTCACATTCAGAAAAAATAATTGGAAGTTTGAGAAACAAACTCTTTATATCCGTTGTAGTATATATCTTACAATAATTTTTACAAACGTGTGACCCTTGTTAAAGAACAAATATATGATTAGGTTAGCATAGAGAAAAGTGACCACTATTTTATATCTGCATAAGTAGTTATAAGAAGCTGTTTTAACAAGTGAAAAGCTCAAAACATATAAGAGAGTGTTGATGCCCACCTTCCTATTGGATCAATTGCAATACAATAGCAGCCAGCTGTATGAGCCATAAGGGTGTCAAGCGGTCGCAGAGATGGGTATGCTAGTACTTCAACAGTACCTAAGCAGAAGATTATATAATCAAATGTCTATTCGGGCATCCAAAGATGGCACAAAGTTCATCTTCTAATCGGTAAATATTATAAAATTAATAGCACAAGGGTCCAAAATACTGTAGGGTCTTCTTCTTCTTCTTTTTCTTCTTCTTTTCAAGAGTTTCTGGCACTATTCCCTTCCCCCCTTAAGGTGAATTCTGTTTACAGGGGTACAAACCTTCTTTTGCCGTAATATAATCTTATATTACTTATCAAAAAGAAATTATATCACAGAAAGAAAAGTGATTGCCCTCTTAGAATCATTTGTACCATTTCCAGTGGTCAAAAAGAACATCTCCCCTGTCATGTTCCACGCAATCTCATTTACCTGGGAAAAAAAAAGGAAGTCACTATTCAAGAAGTAAATGATATATAAAATAAATCAGCACAGATAAAAATTGACGACATCCCTCAGATTTTAGGAAGCAGCCTCCCCCTTGACAGATCTAACATATTGAGAACCTGATAACATGTAGGGGCAGGAACAAATAACTCGGATTCAAACCCAAGTGATTGGATTCTCCTCCTTCATTTAAGCGCAGAGTGGATTGCACTACCTTGAAAACTCATGCAGTACATTGCTTATTGTAACGCTCCAATGGAAGGCCCAAACCACATGACCTCTACTCCAAAATGAATAGTTAATTATACAATTGGAGTCCAATTGGAACATTATAAAGAGCAAAAACTTCTCTTTCCTAAGTAACGTGAGATCTCATATGCTATCTACCCTCAAATGAGGTATCACAAGCTCCCCCCTTATATTCCTAAAGAGCTAGTCTGTCGTATGTGGCACAGCTCAAGTCCACATTTCTGGTTAGGATAGGCTATGATACCATTTGTAACGCCCCAATGAAAGGTCCAAAACATATAGCCTATACTCCAAAAGAACTAGTCAATTATAAAATTAAAGCCCAAATGAAACATTATAAAGAGCAATAATTTTTCCTTTCCAAGCAACGTGGGATCTTATACACCACCTAGCCTAACTTATCAGAATGTGGTATCACACTTACACAACTATATGTTTTTTTTTAAGAGAAGTAATAGAGTATATTAATAAAAGAAAAGGCAAAAAGCCACGTTCAGTACAAAGAATGTCCTAAACTACGTAGGAGCAATAGAGATAAGAAAATCATGTAAATTTTGGCTATTAAAACTAACAGCAATAGCCCAAGTACAAAGAGTTTTAAAAAAGAAAGCTTTCAGCTCTTCTATTGATCTCTCTTTATCCTCAAATGTCCGTTCATTGCGCTCCTGCCACACGCACCACATAATGCATATCGGAATCATCTTCCAGATTGCCTTAATCTGGTTGTTGCCTCTTAGACGTGTCCAACCAGCAAGTACCTACACAACTATATGTTGAACAAATAAATAAAATTATGCAACAATCAATTTTTTTCCGGAATTGTTTGGAAAAGGAATTGATCGGTGGCAAACTGTTGGTAGTGATCCATTGGCCCTTAAGAATTGATCATCACCTTTATTCAATCAGCAGAAGATTGGGAAGCAGAGTTGTTTTTCTCTTTTTTAAATCTCTTATATTCTGCGATAGGAGATGGCAAGGATAGGATCTCGTGGGCAATGTCTAAGAAAAGGAAGTTTGAAGTCAAAACATTTAGACACACATTGCGACCTACAAGCACTATTTTTCTCTGGAAAGGCATTTGGAAAAACAAAGCTCCACCGTGAGTGGTGTTCTTTACGTGGACAACTGCACCAGGGAAGATCCTAACTACGAATAATCTTAGAAGAATGAGAATATTAGTAATGGATTGGGTTTTTTTTTTTTTTTTAATGACGGGGAAACCACCCCACGGAAGAGCCCTTAAGACCCACCCATGGAACCTAAACCCTCGGGGAAACTGGCACAACAACCCACCTCCATGGCCTCCCACTTAAATCGCAATTTGACCCAGGGTGAATCGAACTTGTGACATGGGGCTCATGAACACAAGTTTTCCCTTACCACTTGGGCTACCCACCCGTGGGTAGTAATGGATTGGTTTTGCATGTACAAGAAGATCAGGTAAACAACGTATCATCTTTTGTTACACTGCAAAGCAAATAGAACTGTATGGGCTTAGTCTTTTATATTTTAGATGTGCAATGGGGGGTACCCCAAAGGGTAGTAGATTTACTACCCTGAGGGAGTAGTCATGAGGTAGGCCATTGAGTTGTGGAAGTTTGGGGGAAGATTCTATTATGTGTGATGTAGTGTGAGTGGAAGGACCACAATGAGCAGAAATTTGACGATTGTGAGAAGACAACTAATAAGCTTGGTTACACAATACTGAAAACGTTTTTTATGTCTAGGTTTCCGCTCATGATAATTATAGCCTTCATTCTTAAGAGTTTCTCTTCATGTCTTCCTTCACCAACTCTCTGGTTAGGTGCTTCTCATGTATACATGGGTTGAGTCCATTCATGCTTTTTTAATAAAATTCTTATTTATCAAAGAAAAATTATGGCTACCATAAGGCAAATTCACTATGAGGTGGCAAGGGTGCTATGGGATTAGTTTTTTAGATAGACCAGACTTGCATAGGTGATTCCTAGAAGGGTAGTGGATCATTTTGCTTGTTGGAAAGGCCTTCACGGCAATCCCCAAATTGCTGCTATATGGAGAATGATTCCTTTATGTCTCATATGGTGTGTTTGGCTTGAAAGGAATGGCCATAGCATTGAAGCTCCCTAGCGCTGTTTGTATGAGCTTAGAAGTTTCTTTTTCCACACTTTTCTGTGGGCTTCTGTTATTATATTCAATGGAGCTAGCTTTCATGACTTCTTGTATCATTTTCTATCTCCAATTTGTAACAAGGTGTTCTCTTTCATTTATTTTCTATGTAGTTGGGTTATGCCTATTTACTTTATTCATTGAAACTTTATCTTACTTAAAAAAAAGGTAGATTCATGTAAATAGGTTTGATTATGTGTCTAAGAAGTAACTATTGGTAAGACAAATATAAATATTAAAAATCTATCTCTTCTCATCAACTTAAACTTTTAGGACAAGTGATGATTTCACGTAGTATCAGAGCAAAGAACCTGAGTTCAAATCCTGATTCTACACTTTACCCATTTAATTTAAATATCCCATGTGTTGGGTCCCTTACTAAGGCCCGGATTGGTTAACCAAAACCAAAAATCTCATCTCATCTCATCATTACAACATTTTCCAATCTCCATACAAAATATAATAAACAATTTAACTTTTTCAAATCCCAATATAAAACTAATATTTAAAAATTATATTATAACAATATTTTATTTATTACTATTCAAAATATCTCATCTCATCTGTGTAACCAAACGGGGCCTAAGGGGGAGTTTGGCACACAAGTGAAGGAGAGTGTTGAGACAAATATAAATATTAAAATCTACCCCTTCCCATCGGTTTAAAATTTGGAGACAAGTGGTGATTTCACAACTATTGGTGTTAAAAATGACATTTATCTAGTTCAAGCAATGTGGAGGGCCATGCCAAATAGAAATATGACCTTAACCAAAGCCAGATAGTGATGTTCATCCAAAACATATTTCAAGGTGAGATACGTGTATGTGTCTGTACACATTCCTAACTTTAATTAGATGAGGCACCGGACTAAATTGACAAACAATTAAAATTTATATAAACATCATAAACAATTGATGAAGAAAAACAAAAATTTTAACATCAAGTTTGGAACTATATATTACCTCATAGCTGAATTTGCGCTTATGGATTGGCCTAAATTTCCGAACATCCAGTATTGTTAGTTCATCATCCTGCAGTCGATGAGAGATTAGAGTAAGAAACAGCAGCGAGTTACTATTTGTAGCATGGCAACAGTCGGTGATTACCATATCTATCCAAGTCCTGCTTAAAATACAATGGTTATACAGCAATGGAAGTAATAACTCAAACAGATTTGGAGTGAAAAATATCATGTCAGAACAGTATCAACCCTGCAGATGTTTTAGCATCCATGCGGACTCCTGTACAATATTACCCACCCTGTTGCCAACAGCTACGTGTGTCCCATCGGGTTTATACGTAATGTTGATGTTCTCCCCACTAAGTTCTGCCTGCTGTGAGCATTTCCCACCTGTAAAACCCAACATAGACATAAGTGTATGCATATTCTCTAATCGTTTTTATGAAAAGTATAAGGTGGGATCTTTGGATGTGTGTGTGTGTGTGGGGGGGGGGGGGGTGGGGGGGTGGGGGGGGGGGGTGTGGGGTTGGGGAACTCTTGAATATGTTCTGTATACCTGGGCTTTTGTCTATTCTTTTGGTCAATAAAAATATAGTTTACCGATAAGAAAAAACCTAGATAGCATGTGTAGGCATAGTGGTTTAGCGTTTGGGACAAATGGTCAAGGTACCAGAGCAAGTGCTCCCAAGTTCAACTCACTTCACTCTATCTCTCGTATACAGTTTCAAGAACTCGGATATGGTAGCATATTTTCGTGTTAGCTTATTAAAAAAGTTCCTATCGCTAATGAAGTGGAACGAATGGATTTTTACATACTTCGAGCATCCCACAAACGCACAGTCTTGTCACCTGACGCAGTTGCAATTAGATCAGCGTGTTTGGGGTCCCAACACAGCTGATCCACACTATCAGTGTGACCCTTCAATTCAATATCTTTAACCTTACCCTGTAACAAACACCCTCGAACAAGCGAATCATTATGGTTATCGTTATTGATAACTTCAATTAACAACAACTACAACAACAACAACAACAGATGTTGATTTTAGAAGGGTAGCTTACGTGTCCGTGAGGCTCAATGTGCCAGACACGAGCGGTTTGATCCACGGAACCAGAAGCGAGCTTCGTGCCTGAGCAATTCCAAGCGACCGAATGCACCTTTCATTGGAGCCCAACAGCCATTAATTTGTTAACGAGATGAAAAATTAATCAATTACTCTAGGGTTGCGCATGGAGACTAATACACGTGGAGGCAGGGGGAGAGAGAAGGAGAGAGAACCTTCTTCTTGTGACCTTGATACTCTCGGCTATGGAGATTCTTGAAAGGTAAGGTTGCCTCCATCTCTTCTTGTTTCACACTCGAATCAAATTTTCACAGGCTCTATTTCCTGAACTAGTACTCATTAATTGGCTGTGGTTAGACATGCCGGTCAGGTTGACCCAAATCATGGCAGCTGCATCTTTTTCTTTTTTTTTTTTCTTTTTTTATTTTTTCTTGAGAGCCAAGCATTTTTATTGACAAATAGTAATACATTCTAAGGGTTTGGCCATCTAATTTTATCTTATTTTATTTAATTATTATAATTTTTTAAAATTTTTATATAAAATATAATAAATAATTTATTTTTTTAAATTTTAAAATAAAATTATTATTAAAATTTATATTATAATAATATTTTATTTAACTTTTAACAAAATATCTCATCTTATATTTTATAAACTCAAACGAAGCCTAAATCATAAAGTTTAAGAAAATTTAAAAGTTAGTGTTGCTAAAAGATCATTTGGGATTTTAAAGATTTTGAGCACTTCATCTTATTTTTTTGTGTACTTTTTTTATTCTTTTGAGCGAATGTATTACTAATATGTATGTATACGTGGCATGTGGTACAGGTTTTGTAGGACAAAGTAATTATATTCGATAATGAGAGAGAGAATTCCTTTGAAGCATATTATTCAATCGAAATCTATTAAAAGTAACATCTCAACAACCCAAAAACAACATGTACAGCTACATTTTTTGGATTTGCAAGAAGTCTAAAATATAGATATATCACACCTAGTTAAAAATAAATAAAAGTATAAACATGATTTAGAAAATAAAAAAGAATATTTTGATGTATAAGTGAAAACGTACAAACACCAAAAATAAAATGTAAAAACACATAGAGGTAGAAGTACCGAATATATATTTTGTAAAGACATAAAAAAAAAGTGTATTTATAAATTTTAGAAGAAGACTGTTTTTATGCCTATTTTTAATATTAACAGTTTTTATATCTTATTATTTATTACATATAACATATCATGACAGTATTTTTATTAAACTACTTTATAAATGGTACTTTTCTTTTAAAAAAATAACATGATAAAATTTTAAAAACTTGTTAAACATTTATTTAGTTTATTTATTTATTTATAAATCTTTGATACGATATAACGGAAGAGAAGGAGGATGGGAAGTAATTTTGTATTCACCAATCAATAGTTGGTAAATAGAGAAATATTACAGTCATAAATGAATTATATAAATATTATTTTATAATTAATGTAATTTGATATAGTTCGTCAGATTATAAAATATAAAAAATAATTTAATAAATCAGAAAAAACTATATTAAATTATAAAATTATTTTTGTATAATTATTTTGTTGATATAAGTAGATAATAGTCACTGCAGTACTGTATTTTCCTTATTATTACTGCCAAGGCTTGGTTTGGTGGAATAAGATATTATTAAACTATAATTTTTATTTTAAAATTAAAAAATCAAATTATCTATTATATTTATTTTATTATAATAAGTGACTATTTAACTGCTATAGTAACTTTTTTTATTTTTTTGTTAACTTTTCTGTTTTTTCCATTAAATCCATTAAGTTATTTACTTTCTTATTTTATGGATACAATTATATTTTTCTACCTCTTTCTCATTTCCAATTCCCTCTCTCATTTCATTTCGAATTTCTCTCTCACTCTCCGATGTCTGTCTCTCTACCTACTCCCTCAAACCCACAATCTCACACATTTCTCTAAAATACTCAAATCTTAATCTGAGAATAAATGTTTAGATTTGTAGGGAAAAAAAGTAATAAAGAACAACAAGTATAATACAAAAAAAAATCCCACAAACAAAAACGCTCAAATCTAAACAATATCTGTTCAAATATGTCGAAATTAAAAAAAATTATATCAAAACACATTATTTTGATTTATTGTCTAACATCACAAAAAAATCTCAAATCTTATGCATTATTTGAGTATGGTTAAAATATTTATTATTATAGCAATGATGTTATTTTTATTTATTTATGTTATTCTAATGTATCTTGACTTAATTTTGATTTAATTTTTTTTTAATTTTTTAATATATCTAAATATGTAATTATTACTTACTGGTATATCATTATCTAAAATATTTGTTAAAGTTTATTTATTTTTATATCTACGTATTAAATTATTTATTAATTAAATTTTTTTTAAGAAAACTATATTATTTTTATAAAAAATCTGTCTAACCTAAATAGGCAAAGGTGCAATCTCTAACCTAGTTTTATATAAAAATTTTAAAATATTGTAATAATTATACGAGATCTCATATTGCAAACCAAAGCACGCCTAAATTAATAGATATAAAAATGAAGACAAGGCACCGACGCATAGGGTAGAGATCAGAGCGTCCGTCTTGCAGGCAGAGGCAGAGGCAGAGGCAGAAAGAGAAAAGAAGAGAAGAGCAGAGCAGAGCAGCAAGCGACCACACCACACTCTCTCTTCGCCTCTCGAGGGATCCGATTGAATCCATTTAGATTTTTAGGAATGACAACGTCCGGTGGTGGAAGGTACATGGCCTACTCACCCTCGCCCTCACCCTCCGCCCCTCACTCTCCCCACCTGTCCGGCCTCCGCTCTGCCTCCTCCGCCGCAGCAGCCGCCGCCGCCCTCGTCGACCAAGAAAAGTACCACTCCACTCACAAGATCTACTTAGCTTTATTTTGTCAACTCTGTTATTATTGTCCGATCCTGTTGGAATTGATCATATATTTGACTCAGATATCTGTCGGAGTTACTCGCAGAGCGTCACAAGCTTACTCCTTTTATGCCCGTGCTCCCTCATAGCTATCGCTTGTTAAGCCAAGGTCGGTCAGTTTTGGGTTCACATTCATTTTTCTTGCCTTACGTATCTACCTATTATAAGGTCGATAGGGGCCTATAAGTGACTGCTAACTAGTTAAATCAATATCAAATGGTAGATCCGGGGGACCTTTTACCAATATGATACGAAATCATTATTCTTAATTCATTTATCTTTCGGAAACGGTCACACAAGCTGGTTTATTCATTGAACTAGAGTGTATTAAGATCGGTTTGTCCTGTTGCTGGATCGATGAAGATCGTGTACAGAACAAAAGTTGTAAAAACACGAGGATACAATTAAGCCAATATGATTAAATTGCTTCCTGCTAGAGACTCCTGCATATGTAATGGTTAAGGCATTTCAATTAGAAGATTTCAGTTATTTTTACATTTTAGTTTTCACTTATAGTTTAAAATATGTAAATTTCCAAGTCCCAACTTTTTCCTTTGATATTGTAATTTTTTGCGGTTCTTCATTTGTCTTATTGACATGTAAATGCAAGTTGCTTCTTTTTTATAACATTAGAGCTTCATTCCACCTCTCATCTGATATAACATTTTCTTTCATTATAAGCGTATACGAATGGTTAGCACCATATGAGCTGTCTTGGCTGGATTTATAGTGTACTATTTAGTTCTGTGGACTTGCAAGTAGTTATGCAGGGGTGGATGTAAGTTGTTCGCTTCCAATTTTAGTTTTGGCAACATGGATCCGCATCTAGCTTCTAAGCTTTCCAGGACAAAAAACGTATCAAAAAAGGTTTCCGGGAGAAAAAACCATCTACTGGCACAAGTGTGTTTATTACGACATCTGCTCATTGTTTTATAATTGCAGTTAATTCTGTTTAGGTGGGAACTTTAGGATTTATTTCACATAGATTGGACATCTGCTTTTAATATCCCAGAATCTCCAAGATGCTGGTGTGTACTGTAATGAAGCTTCAGAATATTATCTTTTTTATTTCATGATGGATTTTTTTACAAGTATTTAATGGATTGATTTAGGGCTGAAAGGACCACTGTATCGATAGTGCTTCAGATATTGTGCCTAGTAGGACCAAGTAGAGGATCATATAGACTGTGTATGATCAAAGGTGCATGAATTTGCTGACTATATGGCTGAAAGATACCTAATTTTGGTGTATTGAGTTTGGTTATGTGAGATTGATTTGTTTTCTGCGCTGATAGGTAGTAAGGGAAATTATGTCTTGAGTTTTAAGGAGATTTACGATATGATGTATGCAATTCAACTACAATATAGGGGTTTTTTCTCTTTCTTACTTGTAGCATTAAGTGCAATACTACTTATAAAAAAGAAGAAGCATTAAGTGCAATACTAGGAAATGGAGGTAGTATGAAGTTTTCGTCAATCCTGGAAAACTTATTTGCATTGCACATGTCCACATGTATTAGTTTTAGGTTGGGAGATTTTTATGAGAAACTTTAGACATATTTACTTTTGTTAGGGTTACCCATCGGTTGAGAATTTCTATAAGCTGAGGAGATAGGCAAAAAAACTTGGCAGCGTGTAAGAGGGGCTACTTCACTGAGTGGGATTGTAGGCTGGACTTATTTAAGTCTATCCAATTGTTTTGTTGCATACCTGCATGAGTTTTGAGTCCAGGTTGAAGCTGTGAAATCTATCTAGAAACTTCTGAAAAACTGTGTACAGGCTTTCATAAAAGATTGTAGATATCACTTAGTAGGCTGCCTCATAATGCCTTGTCCCAAGGACTACTTAGTAGTTTTTGATCATTATAAAGATAAAAAGGACTGGGTCTAGATAATATTATTTCATGTGGGTATGACCAAGGCTGGTGAGTTTTAGATGTATTTCTAGAAATTGTGGTCTTTCGGGACACTGGCTAAAAAATGCGGTTTGTAGTTCTAGTAAAAGGGACCTCATTGTGGCGGCTAGATCATATTAGCTTAGGCTCCCACCTTTCCAGGCTTTAGAGACAATATTGTGGCAATTTCAAGATATATATTCTCCTTTTTTTTCTCACCCGTGTGACTTTGAAAATTCACATGTGAATGTTGACTTCTACAGATTATGTAGTCTAATCTTTTAAAATAGCTGTTTTGAATGAATGATGATGTTCATATATATCACAAATGAGTTCTAACTCAAATAGCCTCTCCTTTCCTTGTAAGACCAGGTGGAGGGTGAGGTCATTGGTTCAAGACCTACTGCGTTTTTGTATAGCTCATAATCACAAAGACAATGCTCATTTATTAACTAACTTTAGTTAAACAAGATGTGTAAGACTTTATGTTTTTCTTTTCTTTTCTCTTTTTCCTAGAGTACATCATTTATAATATTAAATTTATTCATGAGGAGCGTTAATTTTAACTGACTCAGAAAAAAACCGTGTTGTCTGTCCATTTTGTGGTGACTGCTAACTTTTTAACAAATGCTGACTGGTACATCTTATTCTTGAAAATTGACATTTTTGGAGCAGAAATATTGCGTGTAACTACACTGTTGGGGAATGCATCAGTTTTAGGTCAAAGTGGGCTTGAACACGCTAGCCCCCTGGCTTCTGGAGGAATATTTTCAAATGGAGGTGCCGATGTGAATGGATGGGCATCACGTTTCCAATCAGAAGTACGGATACTAACCATTAACATAACCTTTTTCCATCTAATTTTACTGTATTTGCAGAAGTATTCCTGACTCGATCTTTTAATTTTGTGCTAACTCATAACATTTATTTGAGTGTTTGTAGATTATGCTACATGTTGACATGTTGACAGGCAGTTGAAGCTAACATCTTCAAGCAATGTAAAATATATTTTAGCGTAGCATCCTGTTCCAGAAATCTAATAAGATGGTTTCATTTTTCTTCCTGTTCCTTCAAGGCTCTCATATCGATGACATGCTTTTGAATTTTACTTCTGATATATAATTGCAATTCCTGCTAGTATGGAAGTCCTCTATAAAGAGTATTGAGCAAAGCATCTTCCACTTTATGAGAGTTTTGAGACTGTAAGAGTCCTGAATTTCTCCTGCAGAGTGCTGACTGCTGACCCTTTGGTTATGAAATATTGTCATTCAGTTTGGCTTACAAGGGTGCAATCTTGTGTTATTGATGTACCGATTGGGGAATTCAAGTGTTATTGATATGCTGTGACACTGAAACAACTAGCCATGACCACCGAACTTTCCAGCATTTATCAAATACAATCATGTAATTCCTTTGGTATTTCAAGTGTTATTGATATACTGTGATGCTGAAACAGGTGGGGTCAGATGACTTCATCTGATGCAAGAAACTGATCGACCACCTAGCCTCCTAGTAGTTTTCACTACAAATGTTTAATTATTCTGCTCTTGATTTTTAGATTTATAGCCCTTGAGTTTATGCTCTTCTACGATTATATTTGAACGTAAGCAATCGCTTTAGTTGCTCTATTGTGCTTTTTTTTTTGCCTTCAATTATAACATACTTAATTTTTAGATGTGTGTGTGTGATATCATATTTTAACATTTGTTTAGATCTGCTCCTTGAAAATTTTTGTAATTTATATTTTAGAATCTTTGGAAGCTACTATGAACCAAATTTTCACGACATCTTATGCATTCTATAGAAGCAGGACAGTTGCATTTATCTGTCACTGTAAGTTTTAAGAAACCTGGAATTATAATGTGCAGATACCGAGTTTACTAACATCTGCCTCAGCACAAAACTGGCTGAATTCTCATGGTAGCTCATCTGGTCTTATTGTTAAAAGAACCATCAGAGTGGATATCCCTGTTGAGAAATATCCTAATGTATGAGAAAACTTCTTGTTCCTGTGCAATTGCTCATAATTTTATTCTACAGCTTCTGATGTTGATTTGTTGTTACAGTATAATTTCGTCGGGCGTCTCCTTGGTCCTAGAGGGAACTCTCTTAAGCGAGTGGAAGCAAATACTGAGTGCCGTGTTCTGATCAGAGGCCGTGGTAGCATTAAGGATCCAGCTAGGGTAATATTGATATCTTCTTCTATTGATAATTGTTCATGCTGAAGCTTTCGTTTTCTCCTGTAAATGAGGAACTACACCTTTAAGTGGTTCATATCATAAATATATGTTGTCACATGTGTACTGATGAGCTTGGATTAACGTGATATTTGGAAGTAGTCACAAATTTGTAATTTGTACAAGTGCTTCAGATGAGATTTAGCTCAAATGATACCTCCTCCCCGTATAAGAACAGGATGGAGGTTGGTTGGGGTCATGAGTTCACTCAACAGATGCATAACTTATGAATCAAATACACACACACACACACAGCCAAATGCACATGCGCCCCACCCATGCACACCCAAGTGCGTGCACACACAGTGGACCTTTAATGATCACTCAAGTGGGTATGTCAAGCACTTCCCATGACTTCAACATATTTTTGGAGTGAGCTATTACATATTTAGCACATGTTTGCCTTCTCTTGTTTGCGCCTTTTGTCCACATATATTTTTAAAGCCCTCCACTTCCTATGAGTAGCACAAATGTTTGTTTCTTGTCAGTTAAAAATTCTGGAAAGTGAAATTACAATTTATTATCGTGAATAGTTTCTCCAAGATTATATCAAGGCTTTGTGCTTATTGTTTGCAATAAACTAGAAATTCAAAACTCCATGTGTTTTGCAAGAAGCGCATGTCTGATTCATTCTAAAAGCCAGAGTGTTAATGTCTCAAATAGCATTTGGTGCTACACTTGTTCAGTTTTGCCCATCATTCTATTCTATGTACCTCTGAGCATAATGCTGCTTTTCACTCGTATTATGAGAATATTACTGTAGATCGTTTTATTTCTTATGTTTTACAGGAAGAAATGATGAGAGGGAAACCAGGGTATGAGCATTTGAACGAGCCTCTCCATATTTTAGTTGAGGCAGAATTGCCAGTGGAAATAGTTGATGCACGACTAATGCAAGCACGGGAGATACTTGAAGATTTGCTGAAACCTATGGTAAGTTCTCTCTTTCCCCCTCCTGTAAATTTTTATACATTTTTGCACACATGTTTGCCTTTTTTGAATTAATCTGCACTAATACAGTTTTCCATTTGATGGTTCTCATTTAGGACGAATCTCAGGATTTCTACAAGAAGCAGCAGCTACGTGAGCTAGCAATGCTTAATGGTACACTTCGTGAGGAGGGTTCTCCAATGTCTGGCTCAGTTTCCCCTTTCCATAACAACCTTGGTATGAAGAGGGCCAAGACTCGGGGGTAACGGACCCTCATTCTAAGAGGGCTTTCGGAGCTTGTGTGTTAGTTTCTGCAAGTAAACAACAGTTCCCACACCGCAGGTGTTGCTGTCCCAGACAATCCCTCCAACTGCCATCGGGGCACTGGCACATAATTGCACCATCATGTTCCAGTTCTAACTTGTTTCTATATGAAGTGTTGTATCTCTTCCTATAGGGGGAGGCTTAGTGACTCTCGTAAGAAAGTACCATATTGAGTTAGGGGGTATGCTTATGTGTGTTGCATCAGTCACTTTGGTCGGGCACAACCTCTCCAAAGCTGTCTTATTATTTAGGTTATACTGTAAGCCTGTGATGGTGATGGGGTCTCTGGTGAGAGTTATGGTTGCGAACAAGTTGAGACAAACAATGATCTACCCTGTTGCATGTTGTCTGGGCTGGAGTGTTTTGCATTTATCAGAGTGTAGTGCTTAGATTTGGTGGGAAGCATTCTTTGGTATCTGCTGGTACAACTTTCAATAGCTTTTATTCCTTTCCTGTTTCCCTCCTTCCCCCATTTAAATGCATTCTCAAACATGTTCTTGCAGCATCAAGTCTTGAGGATTGTCAGGAGTGGCTGCCTTGATGGATTGTTGTTTGCTGTACTTTATGTAACAAAATTTCGAGATGCCTTTTAAACGACCAATCGAGTTAATGAGAATTACCTGTTAGGTTGTTACTCACTCATATACCAATTACTTAAAAAAAATAAAAAATGTAAACATGATATCAACACAACTTTTATCCAACCACGACACGGCCATCTAAACACATCTATGCGGTACTGTCATATAATAACAAGGAAAAATGCTATTTTCCCTTAGTTTGAATGATTAGTGCATTTTTTTAATGATCAAAATTGTTACTGTTAGTGAATTTATTTATTTTTAAATATTTAAAGATATTTGAAATTTTTTTTTAAAAAAAAGTGAGATTGTGCTAGGAGCATACCCAGCAGAAAGAGATAGGCGGTACAGTAGAAGCGTCCTAATAATAATAAGAAAAATGCTACTTTTTCCCTTGGGTTTAATTGCTGGTGAACTTTATTTATTTTATTTTATTTTTTAAAATTAAAGTTACTATAATGAATTTGTATATATATTTTTAAATGTTTAAAAAATATTTTAAATAAATAGACAGAATGCCTAACAGTCACATCTAGAAGTACATGCTAGACGGTAGAGTAGCAGGATCCTAATAATAATGATCGAGTTTTACTTTATACAAGCAAATTTGTTTACCAATCTGTGTATCAATGTTCCTGCATTCATATTCAAAATTCAAATTGGCACAATTTTCATTAAGTCTAACTTTCTACCTAATCATGTTGAATGAGTTCGAATATTAGTGGGCAGAATTATTTACAGCCAGATTTTTTCATAATGATCTCTATTGCAAAATTTTTACACCGATACATTTGAGTACCAAGAATACCATAGGTATTCTCAAAATACTCAACTGCTATTCATTAATTTATTATTACTTTTCACCTATTTTTTACTTATATTCATTATTTTTAATTACTATTTAATATTTTATTATTACTTTTCACCTAATTTTTACTTGTCTCAACACTTTTCACTATCCGTACATGGCCTTGTTAAGGGGAATCTCTATTTATACGCAAGTCCAATTGTGATAATAGGCTACAAATGAGTGATGCACTGCCATTATAACGTTTTGATAATTTAAAGGTATAATGTGTCACTGTTAGAAGACAGCGTATCCCCCTATAAGTTGCAGGGTGTTCTTCCCCATGCAACGCTGGATCAACCCGTATGGGCGGGCAAACAGAGTTTCTATGGAAGAGGAAAACTTTCCTATCTTGACCCCGACTTCCTTCATTTGCGCATGCGATTCTATTATTGTAACAACCCGCTAATTCTTATTTCTTCACATTTTTCTTTCTTTTCTTTTCACGCATAGTAAACGGCAAGGCAATCCGTTTTGGTTTCTCTTCCGACAGCAATCACCATCTCTCTCGTCTCTACTCTCATCTGGAATCACGCGCATAATTTATCTTTTCCGTAAATCACGTAATTTGTTCTTCACCGACAACTGTAAAATCATGAACAGTTTTATCTTAAGCGTTGTACCTCGATGGCGTTTTCCGGTTTTTATCCATCGAATTTCAAAGTATTAGATAAGCTTGTTTTAAAGTAGCACAATTATAATAATTTAATGAGCTCTGAAAATATTATAATTGTGGATAATTATTTAGATTAAATATTTTAATTGTTTTAAGATATTAAGAGGTTTAATTTTACGTTGAAAATTCTTATTTAAATTAAATGGTTTTATCCTCTTTGAGTGATTAAAGATACTTTATCATTTTATATAATGATGAAGAAATATTATTTTATAAACTTTAGTTTATAAAATAATAATCTATCTTAATTCCTCTTAGTGTTTATTTAAGTGTTTTATGCACTTTGATTAATTAATGATACTTTATCATTTTAAATAATGATGAAGAAAATATTATTTTATAAACCTTAGTTTATAAAATAATATTCTATCTTAATTCTTCTCAGTGTAGTAATTAAGTGTTTTATTAATTTAAATGATTTTATCCTCTTCGATTAATTAACGGTACTTTATCATTTTATATAATGATGAAGAAATATTATTTTATAAATTTTAGTTTATAAAATAATATTCTACCTTAATTCTTCGTAGTGTTTTATTTAAAATAAAACATTTACGCGTTTTTAATCAGTGTTTTAACTCACCGTTGGATTAATTGAGGATCCCGAAGCATAGGATTGAAGCGATATACCCAGGCCCTACCTTTTTTCCCTTCACTTTTTCTTTTTTCTTTTTCTCTTTTCTCTCCTTCTTCCTCACTCACGTCCAAACCGTACTCACATTTTCTCTCCACCATAACCGATCGGATGGAGCTCCCAGCCGGCGCCACCTCCGGCCGCCGGACCCCACCTCCCTCACCGGCCTCACCCCCTCCCTCCGGCGAGTACATCCCAGCCGGTGGTGTACTAAACCGGCCTCTCCTTCTCTCTCTTTCTCTCTTCAAAAATATGGGTCTCTAAGGGTTTTTCACATTTTTGGACCACCATACACGGCCAAATCAACCACCAAGCACCACCATTGGACTCACCTCATCAAGGGCTTCCTCCCCATGTCTTTCTTTTTCCCTAACTCTCACTTTTCTCATATGGGTTTCTCAAAAATACATGTTCGGTTTCACCACCGTGCGCCGCCGTACACGGCCACCCATGGTGTTTCACCACCCCCAACTTGTTCCTCTCATCACCATGAACCTCCCCAAGAAATTTCATGACCAACGGAGCTTCGTAGAGCTCTCACTCTCCCGCACTCTCCAAGGCCAAAAATGGATTCAAACGGCCGATCCGTCGCCGTTAGCCGCCGTTCGACCACCACCTCGCTACCACAGCTCCACCACATGTTCATCTACCTTTCCCTAGCTTGCCATGAAGTTCTATGGAATTTCGCTACCTCGCGTTTCCTTCCACCGTTCGGATTTACTGTTCACAGCGTGATGCCGCTGTGCTCTGCCACCTTTGACCACCACGAGGTGACCGTGAGTCTTCCAAGACCACGCTTAGCCTTTCTCAAGCCCAAACTACCACTTTATGTGGTGGACAGCCACCGTACGCGGTGTTACCGCCACGTACGTTCCTCCGACGCATGTTCGTGACGAGCAGCGAGCGACGCACGGGTTATCCCGTCGATGGTATAACCTCTATCTCTAGTTATTTTACGTTTAAAATAGTTAGTTGGTTGTATTTGTGGAGTTCGCTGCGTAGTCGTGAAGCGAAGTGTGATTGTGAAGTGTGGGTGTTGTAGCGTGGATGGATGAGAGTTCACGTGAGTGTACTCTGTTTTAGATCGTGATACACTGGATGACGTGTCACGAAGGGTTGGATGGCGTAACAGAGAAGTGTGGAGTGTATGGTGCAGCATCGGGAAACTGTAACAGTGTCCCGAGGTAGTAGTGTTGTGGCCTGTAGTCTAAGGTAACAGGTATTGCCTTGAGACTGACTTGTGACTGAGAGTATAAGGAAGTGATGGAGAAGTATCAGAGTACGCAGTGGAAGCATGATGGGTATCGTGACGTGACTCGAGCTTAGTCTTGAGCTGCGTGACGTGATAAAGGTGCATTTGTGGATGCAGTCCTCTCCTATCAAGTGTTGGGATGAACTTGTACAGAGCCGGGAAGTAGGAAGAATCCTATCAACCGGGTCTGAGCAAGTTGGTGTTGAAGTTGGAGCTTGGTTATACAAGCAACGTTAATTTGAGTTATAAGTTGCTCTTAGGTGATAAAAGGGGATGAAATACAGGTGTCTCTGGCAAGACACGTGTACCGGACAGGGTTACCATATGTAATGGATAATCTGTCTTGATCATGGTTACATGGTACATGAGAGCCCAGGAATGGATGGAGAATGTTCTAAGTGAGGCGTAGTTCTATGTTTAGAATAGTTACTTATGCATTTAAATAGATGATGATGTAAGGTTATGTGTATGCATGTAGGTTGCCATCTGACAAGCACATGAATGGACTGCATGGAATGAGTATGGCATGAAGTCCAAGTAAGTATTACATTCATACTCTTTTAGAGTTTTTAAGTATAGAAAAGAAGAAAAAGCCGAGAGCCTTTCTATAAAAAGGAAATCGAGAAAGAAACTTAAATTTTCAAGTATATGTATGTACTGGCCTTTCCTTGGCAGCCCCTCTTTTTGTACCCAAAGTATGTACGTGTATGCATGTGAATGGATGTTATATGTAGTACATATTGTATGTATGTTCATGAAAAGGAAAACGAAATGAAGCTTTAAAAGATGTAAGAATCGTTAAGAATGCAAGGATTTAAATTGTAATAAAAGAAAGAAAAGAAAACAAGATTTTCCTAAAGTAACTCTTTTCCAAAAAATGATTCTTTTCAGACTCTTTTAAAACAGTCTCTTTTTCAAATAAAAGAAAGAAAATATTTTTTTTATCATGAAGAGACTTCTTTTAAAATGTCTTTTACAAAATAAAAGCGAGAAAACCATTTTCTTAATTAAAACCTTATGAATTGTAATACTAGAAGAAAAGTAAGAACTGAAGAAATGTAAGAATTATAAGAACTGAAATGAAAGAATGGACTGGACTGAATGGATGATGTATGAAAATATGTAACGGCCACATGGACTGAAATGGTACCAAATGAAAAGGGGCAGATTGCAATGCCGGGTAAGTAGTACTGGTAGTGCACCCAGTGCTGCACCCTGACTGAAATGGATTCCCAAACCCGCGGCCACGGGCGGAATCAGGTCCAAAAGACCGCTAACCCCAGCGCACGGGGCGTAACAGTGTGCTATGGGCCACATGAAAGTGAAAAGAAAAGAAGGTATGTATGTTAAGAAATGAATGCATGTATGAATGAATGTACGTACGTAAGAAAAGATGAACGCATGTATGCATGGACGTATGTATGTAAAAATAACAAATGCATGAAAATGTTCTTTAAGAAATGAAAGCAGCAAAGTGTGGGGAATTGTTTTAAAGAAGCAAGCACGTTTTAAAAGAGAAAACCCCCACCTTGCAACGTTTTTAAAAGAAAAGAACGAAGTATGTATGCTATGTATGATAAGTATGTACGGAATGATAAATGCATGATTGAAAACCTATGTTGTGATATTTTGACTGTATGAAGTAATGCTTACGAGTCATCGACTCATTTTAGTTTTTATGTATGCCCTCCCAGGCACAAGATGAGCTTGACAGGTCAGGACGGACATAGCCAAAGTGGGCAGAGCACGAAGGCCTAGGCAAGATGTTTTTAATATGAAAACTTAAATTATGAAAGTTAATGTTTTCCGCTAATTCTTTTAATAAAGAAAAATGAATTTTATGTATAGCATGGAAGTCTTTTGTATCCTGGTATGAATGGAAAAGAGTGAGAAAAGAAATAGTAATTCCCGTCGATTTAAAAAAAAAAAAATATATATATATATCGACATGAAAGGACCCACCATAAGGACGGGATATTACAATTATTATCTCATAAACCATACTTCTCTAGCCACAAATGCAGGGAACAAACAAACATCCCTTAACTGGCTCTCTCCTTCATGCATGACTGCTTCTCACCATTTAAATTCATCCAGAGCCGAAAACAGTTGCACTGGTTCTATATCTTAACTATGTACAATGCAAAATTTAAGAAATGTAAGTTCCGATACTACATCTTTATATCGGCATGACTATAATTGGAAAAGAAAATACAAATGAACTTAAACAGCTAGAGAAACTTCAGTACCATTCATCATAAGCATAGACGCTGGAGAGGCTCAAATATATCAATTCAGACCTCCTCACCTTCTTCATCCTCCATATCATCAATTCCAACCCAACGGGTGAACGCAAAAAGAAATTCTTTGAAGTTCACCATTCCATTTTTATCCCAATCCATCTCTTCTGCAAAAAGTAACAATTTCAGTCAATAAACATTATTATGAAAATCTTTGTTTCTTTACATAGATTCGTACACCAGATTGTCTGATGCACATCCAAAAAATATATAGTAGGGTCCACACATGCTTAGAAAAATGCCAACATCTGACCATCGATGGACAACTCTAATCTATGAGTGCATCACAGTTAACATAACATCTCAGTTTTTGTTCATCAAACTGAAGAGTGTCCCCAGGAGAACCAACTATAATACTGCAAACAGATCAACACAAGAAGTTTACAGGGTACCGTCCTCTTTTATTATTTTAAAAAGAAAACACAAGTGGATATAAATGATCATTCTCTATAGAAAAATACTAGCTACCAACCGTTAGCTCAGGTGAATAATAAGAAGCCTTTTGTTAACACCTATCCCTCATACCAATGGAATTAACATTTTCTTGCAATGGCGCATCAATTTTTAACCAACTTCAAAATGCTCCAAAATATAAATAAACATATATATATTTATATAGACACAGGATTTAGATTGACCAGCATATGTGCCACCAGAAATCATCTCAGTGATGCAAGTTTCCTATACACATAAGTATGACTAATGACATATAAAGAATATATGAGCTTGTCTATGTCATGTGCATGCATGTACACATATATGTGTGCGCAGGCGTGCGCGCGCGCACGCACACACACACACAGAGGTTACCAAATCTTTTCATGGCTATCTGTCCAGAAGAACGTTCTCCTGATGTAGTTTCATTTATAGCTTCTACCATCTCACTCTTGCTGACATAACCATCTTTGTTCCTGTCCAAGAAGACAAATGCATCTACCAATGTTTCAAATGTGGCCTCCAGATCAGGCATCCCCATGCGTGATTTCTAGTAGTGTCAAGGAACACAAGAGGACGTAAAAGTAGAATTACTGAAGAACAGATATTTCTTGATGATACAAATTAGGGAAGCCAGGATGGCAAGGTGATGGTCCCCTAATCTGCCTCTTTTATGTGGCTCACACTTTCTAACCATCACTTGATTGAAACTGAACGTCAACTTGGGATTTTTTGGCCAATATCCAGAAAAATTCACTCTACAGAAGCAGCTTAGCAGTTCTTCAAATTTTGGTGGATGGATAAAATTAAGCCTCCGAAAAAGACAAACGTTAAAAGATTTCACAGACATGATACTGCAAAAACTCCCAATAAATCACTGAATAAGACAGCATATCCCTCTCTGAAACAATTAGTTATTTTCAAATACAATTTGAGCACTCAAAAAGGTATAAAGCATGTGAAATGTCACCCTTCTCTAAAAGATAGGAAATCATGTTTATATCTACCAAATATACCTTAACAGAAAGTATATTCTGGATACAGCAAGAAGGGCAGTCGGGTCATCTTTGAGAAGATAGACAAGGCAGAGAAGTACAATGAACTCATTGAACTTCATACCCATATCCTCATTAATATCGCAGGCCTCAAAGAGATCATTGATTTCCTTCTCTGTAAATGAAATTTCCAGCTTATGGAAACATTTTTTCAACTCATCACGATCTATTGCACCATTTGAATCCTCATCTAGAAGAAAAATAATGAACACAGACATATAAGCAGCTACAAATTATAAATTTTAAAGATAGAAAGCATAATGCGTGATATGATCATATATGCAGAGAACAATAAATTTTTTTCTCTAATTTTGTGTTTCCAAGAGAAATATCTACTGCTAAATACTCAAACATGAATTGAATAGAAATGTTACTTACCAAATTGCTCAAAAATTACTTTGCAATTTCTCAAGCTCTCATCAATTTTTGGGAATTTCAAGATTATGCTGTTGAATGATTTCGTGGCACTTCCTGCAGATGCTCTCTGCTTCATAGCTTCGACCATTTTGGCCTCAAGTTGTGTTTCTGGCATCCAAGCCTTTTTTGGGGATCCACTCTTTCGAACTATGTTTCCCATTGTCAGTTAATGAGACCAAATGGGATGCAATAATGAGCCAAATATGTGCTTACCCATACAAATAGGAAAAAACAAAGAATGTTAGAAAATATTCCAGGAATTACGGCACAAGATGGAGCAAATTGTCAAGCATGACGAACCGATTATTTCAGCCCATGAGGTAACCATGTCCATAACTGCTCAAGCCAACAAATAAATCGCAAGGGATTCTAAGGCACAGGTATGATCACGAACTCATTAGCTTGTGACTCCAACCAACTTATAAATTTGTTTTCATTACTGCGGCAATACATCGTTACCAATTCTGAGATATTGAAAAAATGAATGGAAGGTGTTCTATAGGAGCACATTACATACATCCTGATGATACTCACAGGGTAACTGTATTTCCGATTTATCTTTTCTTCAATGACTAACCAATGGATTTGAATTAAAGCCTTCCACTCTCAGATCCATGCTGATGTGGGAGAGCCTAAAATAGCATGAATATTTCTTGGCTTTATAATACCTTGATTGGTTGATGAGAGGTGTAGGGAAAAAGAAAATAGGAAGATACACTTTTCACCGTCCAACCAATAGGTATGTTATACTTTGTACTTTAATCTATCAATACTAACACTTTGCGTCCTCAGATTACAGAGAAATTATCGGTTTAATGTATAGTTTTGATTGTCGGTTTTTTTATAGTTGGAGGTTAATGTATAGTTTTGATAGTTTGAGAAGTAAGTTGCAAAACACGTACTTGTTTGAGAATGTAAAGCACATTTTACCAAGAAAAACTTCCCCAATTATTCCTTTTTAAACTCTCTTGCGTCTTCCCAGCAACCAGACGGGAAATAACGCTCACCTCATAATCCTGTTAGAATTACAGTTTGGCAATACAATAATGACAAATCCAATGCTTCAGAGTACCAGGAATGAAAAAGAGAAAAAAACAGGTAGGTACCTTCCCAGCTCACCGTACAGAATCGAGTCCCACAAACACGCTTTGGAAAAGGCTTTTGTTACCGAATCTTAAATAGTCATCAATCTATTGAAGAAGGAACGCACCCCACCAAAGAAGATGAAGAAATGGAAGAGAGAGAGAGCCGGAAGAGAAAGGGAAACAAACAGGCTGAAACAAAATCGGCTGCAGCTTCTAGAAAAGCTAATATCTGGAAAAAGGATGTTGCAGAGGTTTATTAAAGATCTAGGCTAAAGTTGAGGAGAGGAAGTGGTGGGGTTTGTTTGCTCGGATGGGAAGGTTCCTCGGTTTCTCATTCGATTTTGAACCAATGTTTGTGCTCTACCCACCACGTATGGTCGTCCAGGGATCTAATAAGGCCGCTTGAAACCTTCGCTGACTTCTCTCTCTCTCTCTCTCTCTCTCAACGCTACAACTACAAACAGATAGATGATAATATAATTAACAATTTGTAGTTGTCGTTGTTGCGTGGCTGGAAACAAAAATTACAATATAAAAGCTTACCCTCACACCCTGTTAGGCTTAGGGAGATCCTCTTAATTTATTTTATTTTATTTAATTATTATAATTTTTATATAAATATAATAAATTTTTTAAATTTTAAAATAAAAATAATATTATAATAATATTTTATTTAACTTTTAACCAAGCATCAAAACTAGGATAGTAATCATGGTTGATGGAAAAATTCATTCACTTGTTTTATAGCAAGTTTGATAAATAAGATGGGAATTTTGAATTGGGATGAAAGTTTAAAATATTATTTTTTAATACGATTATTATTTTAGAATTTGAAAAAGTCAAAATAGAATTTAAAAAAATTAAATTATTTATTATATTTTATGTGAAAATTTTAAAAAAATTATAATAAGAAGATGAAAATTATAAATTGGAAAACTTCTACCAAAGATGCCCTTACTCCTACTAACTCCGTAGGTCCCATTTATTTATGGCATTCCTCCCTGGGGCGTTATTTTTGTCCACACAATATTTGTTCCTTATATTTTTTAGTTGGGTGGCAACGTTGGAGAATAAAATATAAGGAAGTAAAATGACTATAAAATCAATGACAAATTCGATATTGCAATACAAAAGAAAGGCATGCAACACTAATGAAAGAAGAGGCATTTTCGTCAGTCCAACTGCTAAAGACTCTTTGTTTTCTCTAAAAACTCTTTGTTTTCTTATAGAGATAGACATAGATTTTTATAAAATAACTACTTTCATTAATTACATTAGTGGATTGTATAAAAAATATATAAAAATAATTACACCTAACAAAATTATGAACATTCTATTTAGATAGTTATTGTTAAATTTTAGAATAATTGTTTATTTATTGACACGACAAATGAAATTACTTACACAGAATGTTAATACTTTGTAACATTCGTAATAAAAGTGGATGCTAAGTTGTGTATTACAATTTACAATATAAACTTTTTTATTTTTATTTTTTGGATTCATATTACAAAATAAACTAGTACATAGAGAAACTCCAAATTCTAATAATAAGAGCACTCATAGCGGGTTTTGTAAAATTCATCGTTATGTAAAATTTAAAGGAAAGTAGTCTAAAAGTGCAACTAACGAATGATATATTTCATTTCTATTTTTCATTTCCGTAAAATGTTGCCGTTAGAATTTAGATGTAAAAGAAATTATGCACAAATGTAAACATTTTTTTTATTTGTTTTTTTTTATCTCTTATTGTACTTTTACTCTCAAATTAATTTCTCTTATTGTACTTTTTCTCTCATAAAATATTAAAATAATATAAAAAAATAGATAAGTTGATGTATGGTATACTGTGTTAGTGAAATACACAATAATGTAATAAAAAATTACAACATTAATAATATTCAAACGATATCAGTTTGGCTGAGACATTGAAATCTCACTCTCTTTAAGGAGATTCAAGCCCTTTGCGATGTACAAAATCTCAAATTAACCGGTGCAATAGAATTTCTCTTGACTTGACTTCTCTAGGATACAACAGCTCAACTTATCGTTGTATAGCTCTAACCAACTTTGCACTAGTGGTTGAACCAAAAGCTCAACTCAAAAAACACCTCTCTAATGTCTCGAAAAACTCTAAAAAAATATACATATAATTTTCCTTTCTCTTTTTTTCAAAATAAACAATATACTACTTTCATAAAAAAGAGAAATAACATCACTCTTAATTTAAAATAAAACTCTCATCTGGACGCCAACCTCAAATTTTCAAGGTATATCTTTTCTCACTCGTACAAAAGAAATAACCAAATAAACAAACATATATATAATAATAATAATAATAATAATAATCTATTGCACAAAAAACCGATCCTTGTTGTAAAATAAATTGTATGACCACTTTTAGCTAGCCGTCAAATATGACGATGCATAGTAACCTTTGTACTCCTATATATATTGCTGTAACCTTTAATGAAATTCATAAGTTTCATAACAATCCTGAATATAAACGGGAAAAACAATATAAGAGAAATAAATTAGACAACGTAAACAACCAACCCCATAAAGCCAACATTAACAACTTAAGGAGCTAAACGGCTACTTTTTTTATGCCCATTAAAACACAACGGTTGAAGATACTAACTTAGCACTTGAAGGCTGGCACTAAAAAACCCAAACTCTCTCCAACTGTAAAAGAAATTAATAAAAAATACCAATATACTGTAAAAATCAGTATATAAAATAAAATTATAGTAATACAGATTATGTGTTATAAAAAAAAAAAAAAAAAGATTGAAAACAAACTGCCATCTAAAAGTTGAAGGCGTTAAGGCTTTCGAAGGCAGAGAGAGAGAGAGAGAAGAATGGGGGAAAGGGGAGGGGCAAAGTTGTCGTTGTGGTAAAATAATGAGGATCATTTTGTAATATATATGTCATGGTAAAATAGGACTTATTTTTTGTAAAGTGCTTTTGACATGTCTTTGATATTTTTGTTGAAACGTGTTTTTTTAACTTTTTTTAATGTAAAAGTACTTTGATATAAAATTATCAAACAGGTAAATTTTATCATTTAAGTACTTTAAATCATTTTAAAATACTTTTTAGACTTTCCACTGAAATCACAAATAGGCTCTAAAAATAAGATAGGAAGGAAAGTTTTTTTGGGAGATTTAAGGGCGGTTTTTAAGCATGTTTCATTCCAAAATTCTCATTTCGACTCAAAATTCTCATCTCATCATTACAACTTTTTAAAATTTTCATACAAAATATAATATACAATTCAACTTTTTAAAATCTTAATACAACTTTTTTCAAATCTCAATACAATAATAATACTTAAAAATAATATTTTAAACTTTCATCTCAATTTAAAATTTTCATCTCTACACCTCGTGTCACTTAATTTCACTTAGAAACGCTTCGTTTAGCCCTTCGTTTTCCTTATTTTTTTGGGTAAGTATATATATATATAGAAATTATGCATAAAAATCTTACATTTTGTTTATTTTAATATTTAAATAAGTATATAAATAAAAATATAAAAATAATAAATCACATCTGATGTAATATGAATGGGAGAAAGATGACTTCTAACATTTCTCGTATATTTATAAAATAAAAATTTTAAATATAATATGATATAATCACTGTTTGATTATATTATTTTTTTAAAATATAAAATAATTATTTTAATCAATTAGAGCAGTATTAAAATATCGTCTTTTGCGTTTTTGTAAAAATGACAATAGTTCTCATAAAAGTGAATTTATATAAAAGAAGAACCCCGTCACCGCCACCGCCACCGTCACCTTACAAACCATAGTCCATACGCTCTCACCCACACAATTACAGCGCTCGCAGACTCTATCTCTCTCTCTACCGGTCAGTATATATTTCGTCATCTCTCTCAGTTCGATTTGCAGTTCTTTCTTCCCCCAAAAGTTTTAGGGTTGGATTATTATAATTTGTTTATTACTATTCTTTAATACATTTATTGGTTCGGACTCTTAGGTTTTCCAAGCAGGGAGATACTTAGTACACGTTATTCATTAATCACTTCATGTATATTCTTTTCTAATTGATTATAATATTATTAGTTGACCAAAATAATGTTATGTAAAATATCAAATCCTAATTGTAGTCGTGTTTTCTCTCTGAATCGATCGTCATGTTCCTCCGTACGTTTTCAGATAATTTATGGTTTTTTATATATTGTGATGCTTCTTATTTGTAATTCTTATCCGTGTTTCTAATTCGGACCCTGCTTGTTTGTTGATAAATTTGAGAATAACAAATAGTTGGATTGAGCATGGACTCTGCGGAGGTTTTGTTGCAATTAAATACGCCCCTGGAATTTGTTATGTTTATCATTTTTAACTCCCACTCATGTGTTGCCGAGAGGAATGGAAGCCATATTTTTTCATGGGTATCAGATTCATACGTACATACATACATATATAATTTAATTGCCATTTTTTATTATTTTAGGTTGCAGTGAAGATTCTGAGGCACCGGTGATTTTGTGATGGCTTCTAAAAGGATAAACAAGGAGTTGAAGGACCTTCAGAAAGATCCTCCCGCTTCATGCAGTGCCGGTTTGTTTCAATCTTCTTTTCAAAGCATACCCTATTGTCCATTTGGAGTGGTTGTGTATGCACTAGTAATTCTGCTTTGAGGATTGAGGGGTTCATTATTATGATTCGGATTATAATCTGAAGGATGGTAAAATTGTATTAGGGAATATAGGACAACAAAAATTTGACCGTTTAGAAAATATCACAATAAAAATGAGGAAGCCGTCGACATGAGTGGATGGAACTTACTGATAAGCAAGATTTGGGAATGGAATGTTTAGAATTGTGCACAGGCTCTTACGCTCTTAGAAGAAGTATTGGACTGCTCTCATCTCTGTGTGTATATTGGTGGTTATTTCTTTTTGCGTCCGGCCATATGTGTGTGAGTAAGAAATTATCAGCATATAGTGTTTATGCCTTCCACATACTTTTTTATTTTTTGCATGTGGTTATCTTAACCCTAAACACAGGTAATACCTTGTTTTCTACTAGATAGATGGTTGGTTTTCATTTGGTATTACGTGATCTTATTGTTGTCACAATTTCTAATCTGTGGTTTACCATGTTTGCAGGCCCTGTGGCTGATGATATGTTCCACTGGCAAGCAACAATAATGGGCCCAGCAGACAGCCCCTTTGCGGGGGGTGTGTTCCTTGTATCCATTCACTTCCCGCCCGATTACCCATTCAAGCCACCTAAGGTAAAAGCTACACCTATTCAGTCATTTGTCTCAGTTTAATTCCCTACCTCTAACATCTGTCATATGTCCTCCTGTGTGCATAGCTTCTTGCTGAAGTTCTTAACCTAGTTTTTCTGTCGCTTTTTGAAATATTTAGATTTCTTCCCCCCCCCCCCCCCCCCCCCCCAAAAAAAAAAAAAACCCGGGGGTTGTGGAGTGTATCTGCAGGACTTTGAGTTGGTGGAGGGTGAACCTACCTTGACTTTGCTTGTTTTGGTATTGACTGCCATCTAGCAACTTATTTCTCTTATGTTAGTTAACTTAAGAACTGCACCCATGGAAGCAATTGAAATGCATACCGCCAAATTCTTGCCATGTATTATTAGCTGCCTGGTCTGCTGTCTTGCCTTTGCTTATGATATATCAGCGAACTCATGAGGTTCTAAAAGTTGGACGTAAGTATCAATTTAACTCAATGAAGAAAAGGGAAGTGTGGTAATTGTTGATTTGACCAGAAATTTCGTCTTTGCTTCCTTTTACTCATTATGTTTTCCTATGTGAGTTGGGTTAATTTGAGGATGTTTTCTGCCTTTGTTAGTTTTCCCTGGGGAAATAACGTAGCAGATGGGCCATGCTTATCTATGCTTTTTTTGGATGAGTAGGCGGGCAAAGGGAGAGATGGGAGAGATATGAACTAATGACTTCCACTTCATGAGGCGTGATCCTTGGTCGGTTGTGCTTATCTTTATGCACTTCCGTGACCTCTGATTTTTTATGAAATTATGCAGGTTTCTTTTCGAACAAAAGTTTTCCACCCTAACATTAATAGCAATGGAAGCATCTGTCTTGACATCCTCAAAGAGCAGTGGAGCCCTGCCCTTACCATATCCAAGGTAATGGGCTGCTTTAACTCATGTCATCCATATTTCTTCATGATTGTTTTGCATTGCATGGGATGCAAATCTTTTAGGCATTTTTATCAGTTATATGTTGTTTACTGCAATCCCTGAGTTGGGCTTGGACTTGGCAACAATATGATGTCTTCTTAAAAAAATTGGCAGTGTGTTAAACGCAGGTCTATTACATAGGTTCTGTTTTTGTGCTTGGACAATATTTAGATTTGTGGTTGATAAGCTATAATTGTTGCAATGGTTTTTGGCAGGTCCTGCTATCGATATGTTCGCTGCTGACCGATCCAAATCCAGATGATCCTCTGGTGCCTGAAATAGCTCACATGTACAAGGCCGACAGAGCGAAGTATGAGACAACAGCCCGGTCCTGGACCCAGAAGTATGCCATGGGCTAGGGCTGTTGTTCTGCATGAGTTGATATGGCATCCTTAAAGCCATCATATTAGTAAATAAATAGTTATAATCTGGTGCGAAGTTTAAAGAACGAACTTGTTCTGTTTTCGTGTCTCCTCTGTCTTGGGGAAATTCTTATATGCGGTTTTCTTCACCCGAGATAATCTTACTTTTAGACATGGCATAATTATGTGGAACTCCGTGGCAAAACCTTGTTTTTGTTTTGCTTCTCATTCATGATTCGCATTTTATCGGTTGTTTTCATTCTCAATAAGCATGTATTCTTGCAAGCTCTGGCCTGTTAGCATTGCTAAATTTGGATGAGAAGGCATTGTACACCGAAGGAAGTTTGTCCCTTCCATCGACAGGAACACACAGATGGCGCAGAAGGGAAGGCAAAGGGTATGATGGTTGGCATAAGGATAGGGTGAATTGGTGTCTTTTTCTTTGATATCAACAAACAATATGATGTCGAGGCTTTAAAATGCAGTGGGCTGGGTTTAATGGTTGGTGAATCGGTGATTATTTCCGTAACTCAAAAAATGGCTAGGTTTTATGAAATATGGAAAGAAAACGATCGATATATATATATTTATATATATGGGAAGTGTGTGAGAGATGTTTAATGCCATCGTGCATAGGGGTGGGCAGCCGGGGGCGGGCAGGGCTCAACCCCGCCCCGCTTTTTCCCTGTCCCGTACTTTATATTTATATTTATAAATATATATTTATATTTTCTAAATTATATATATATATAAATATATATTACAATTTGTTAAACTTGTTTACAAGAGTTAGTAAGTCTCACATTGTTCAAGTAAGACTCTTGTATGGCCTTGGAGTCTTATTTAAAGGTGGCCTAGAGTGATCATGCCAAATGCAATCTTGTGAACAAATCTCACTCTCTTGTGACTCTTGTGAACAAGTCTAATAAATTTAAAAATTAAAAATTTAATTTTTATGTTATTAGTTTTTAAATTATTATTATATATATAAATTTTAATTTATGATTTAATTATATAATAATTTGGGTCTAATGGGATATAATGTTCTTGAAGTGGGCAGGGGGCGGGGTGGATGGGGTGTTCGTCTCGCCCCGCCTCCCGGGGCGGGGTGCAGGATTGAATTTCCTCTCCCGTATCTGCGAGTAGCACCCCTAATCGTGCATGCATGGGAAAGAGAACTGCTCACATTTGTTATATTATTTCGAATGTAATATTATTTTACCAAATAAAATGTAGAAATCATCGCAGATCGAATAATATGTCCCAAAGTTAAAAAGAAAATGCTAGGTTGCCTCTTGGTTTTGTCAGTTGGTTTGATCGCTCGTGTATTTAATTCTTTAATTTGTTTTAATGATTAAAAATATAACTACTAATAAATTTGTATAATTTTTTAAAATATTTAATTTTTTTCAAAAAAAATGCAATTCACGTCCAGCTGTACATGCCGGACAGATCAGTAGCATAATCCAAGTTAAAAACAGTCGTCTTGTTATCAATTTCATCCGAAAACCCTGCGTGGTCCACACAGACAGAGAGAGAGACAGAGTTTTTTTTTTCCGTAAAAGTGAGCGGATGTGTAATTTTCGTGCATATATAGCGCACGCACATTCCTGAACAGTGCACATTCATAAACAATGCACGGGAACTGCACATTCCATACATTTTTCCGTGGAAAAGTCCGTGTACCAATGACGATGACGTTCCCAATTTGTTCAAACATATATTAACCATAGCACGAATAGCTAAAGCAAAAGATGGAAGAGATTTTTCAAACTTCTATAAGATCCATTGATCGTTAGTACCACCTCCTCTCACCCGTACTGACTCTTATATCATTACGCTTCATTATATAAGATCATATATATATATATATTGGCATACTCTCAAAAGGAAACAAAATAAAAGAGCATACCGCATTGATTGATTACTTAATTTATAAATTAGTTGTTAGAAAATCCTCTGCTAGCTGCAAAAAATTCCTTAACGGCGCTGGTTATTATCAAGAAGTTAGCTAGCTCAAAGGGCCGGAATTAGCACCACACGGGAATTAAGAAGATGGCAGCCAATTAACACGTACAAGGCCTAGCTAGCTAGCTAGGAGTACTAACAGATAATGATCTTGGTTAAACCACGTACATAGGTTACAAAAGGAGAAAGTTAGCTAGTTAGGTAGGTGAAATTAATTAGGAGATGGGATCAGAACTTGTATTCGACCTAGTTAGCATAATATTATATAATAGGACTAGATGATCAATAACTTCAGGGTACGTGCGGGCATGCAATTTTGTGAATGCCGTAGGCATGCATAATTTGTCAAACCACGTTAAAATCTCGTATTTAAATTCTCATTAATCAACTCACAGGTACTGATTTGTAAATTGATGCACGCATTCAGTAGCGCAATGGGCAGCTACCAATCTTGTTTTTGGAAACATACCCCTTGATAGTTCTTTTAAGTTCTTTCTTTTTGATCCTCCTTGAACTCAGTTCTTGTAATCTTTATTATTAATATATATCATGCTTGTTTAGAAAAAAAAAAAAAAACTCACAAGTACTGATCTACCTTACTGATCATGCATATAATATATATGAACTTAACTGCGCTGATCTCCTCATGTACGTACTAGTACTACTGGTACTGCATGGATGATGGATCGATATGTATGTATATATATGGCCGGATGTACTGCAAATTTCGGAAAAACCAAATTAAGCGAATCTACTCGGACTAATTATATATATAACGTATGTATAGAAGACAAAGTACGTACTAGACTACAAAAGTAAACAATAAAAAATGGAGGATCATTCAAAATCAAATTTGATCCTAATAGTTCTCGCTCGCTCATTTAGTTCACACCTCTCGAGAAGCGGCCGGAAGTGGGGATCAGAAGATCATGTACGTGATTATAAAAACAAAAATTTAATGTATAATTACTTTTAGGTATTTTTTTTTGTATATTGTATTGATGTGATTGGTCAAAATAATTATTTTATTTAAAAAAAGTGATATAATTAATCACATCATTAAAATGCACAAAAAATAAATATATGTAACAGAACTTGAATCTCTATTTCCAACGTCTAAAGACTTGTTTGAAAAGATTTTTCCTTAAAATTTCCTAGCTACTCGGTGTGTATGCATGTACACACAGATCAGATCATGCATGTACACTAGCTGGTACCATCTCCCTAGCTTGATCATCAATCTTTCAAATTAGAAGAGAACTAACTACTTCTAAATTAACCACAAAACATGCAGTTAATAATATTCCATCATGAAGTCAAACAATAAATGTGAATTATTGGACTAGTGACACCTAGTATAGACTCCTTGATCTCCAACTAAACGTCCTTATATTTTAGAGATGCTGAGCAATATGATGGACATGGTCTGTGGCTTGTAATAATATTATCCTTGACAGCATGCAGGGCACGTATGCCGTACGTACCAACTAATTATCATGAGCATCTACTCTGCGTGATCAATGGCCAAATTGCTTGCAGAAGACTAGAAGAGTTGGCCACCAGAGAGAGAGAGAGAGAGAGAGATACAGTATACCGTGTATTTCCTAACCAAAATTCTGAACCATCGAATCGACTCCATGATTTACATCATTCTGATGTAACAACGGTTCTTGTGGTAGAGCATTTACTTGAGAAATTAATGATAGCGTTAATATCATATTCCCAGCTGAAACGTGTCAAGAAGTAGTTGCCTCCGTGTCAACCTCCCACTGGATCACACGGGTAAATTTATATACGATAATAGAGAGAACGACAAAAGCCCCCAGTACTCAAACGTTGCCTTAGGTTTCGTTGCTTGGGGTGATGCGTACATCTATGGGACCATGAGACCATGCATGCATTCACGTTAATATATATTTATAATAATATTAAAAAATATCGATATCTATTTAATATTTGAATTATTCTTCTCATAAGTCTTTTAAATATATTTTACACCACATACCTTATGTGGCAGCCAGACCAATCACTCAAAAAAAAAAAAATCGGCTCTTCAAAACTCGCCCCAATCGAATGGCCTTTCGCCTCGAACACTCCTCTTCTCACCTCTTCGTGTAGGCTCTTCTGAGTTTCTCCTCTGTTCGGTAGTGGCCTCCGCGTACAGTGGCAATTGATGAAAACACATTAGCAACAAATTTATAGAGAGATAGTGATGGCAGACAGTTTCTTCACAAACGAACAGCCGAACTTCATAGAAGAGACAACAAAGAACGAAGTAGCCTCTGAAAGAGCCAGCAACTCACTTTCGAAACTCCTACATCTTCCCTACAGATCACTCTCTGAGAGACTAAAAACTTCAGCGCTAGACCTCAAAGAAGCGATACCCAAAACACTACTTGGAGGTTTCACTGAAACTGATCGTTTGGAATTTGTGGATTTCCACGGTATTTTGGGATTTTAGGGATGTCCGCCAAGTGAAACCTTCCCATTTTTCAGTTAACTATTCATTTTGGGTTATGGGCAGTTTTGGAGACTCTGGAAAGTCTCTTATGGAGTTCAAAAAAGGTTCTATTTTTTTGGGTTTCAGGTGGTGAGGGAGACATGGGGACTGAGTGCAAAGCGTGTTCTGAGCTTACCAAGAATTAGACTGATCTCAAATTGTGCTCTGACCTTGTCAAGGCTTGTGATTCGGCTTATGGATATTATGGGTACTCTCAACCTTTCAAAATGAGCAGTTTAGTTTTTTTTTTTTGGCAAACCACGATTGTTTGAATTGATTGGGATTTTCGGGCTATGCACAACTGTCAACCTTGTTTTGTTTTTGGTTTACCCTGAATTTGGTTCGAAATGAGCTATTTTGATCAACAAAGGTTGTTGCTTGATACCATGTGATTCAAAGTGATATTGCTTGAAGCAGTTGGATTTGAAGGATAAGAATAACTCCAGTAGACGGTCTGATGGCATCTTCTCCAAAAGTGGGGTGCTAGGCAGAGAAGCAATGAACGCGGGACTGGATGGCCTCTTCACCAAAACGAGCGTTTCATGTAAGAAAAAAACAGAAGACAAGATCCACATGCATCAGGTGTGGGGTGGTGGCAAGATCATGATCTTATAGTCGAATACGGTTTTAGTGAGAGAATCTCTTCCTTCTCTCTAAGAAAAAAGTTTCAGAAACCATCCGAGGGAGGGCTCCTCCCTCCCTCCTCTCTCTCTCTCTCTCTCTCTCTCTCTCTCTCTATTTCTGTTTTCTCTTTGCTTTTTCTGGTTTTCGGTTTCCATGCTTCTCAGTTTTTTTCTTTTTCCCTGAGTCTTGGTTTTGGTTTTATAAAAGTCGTTGGCTGTGTTTTTGGTGGGTTGTAAGACTACCGGCTTGGATTCCCGAGTCGTCCTCCATAATAAAACACGCAGCTGGGCGGGGAGTCTTTGCACGATGGAGGAGGAGGATCTCGGCTTCCTTTGGCCATGGTTTTGGGTGGTTGTAAATCCACGGACCTGCCCGGTGTTTCCGACCGGATGTGTGGAGTTAGCTCTCAGATGTACGAAGGAAGGTTTGCTCTTTTGGAATGTACTCCCGCGGGTTCAAACGGAAGGAAGGGGTGGATGCACACTGATGTGTATGGGTGGATCTGTTCAGCCAAGGGTGCCCTGTTTCACTCAAGGAAAACAGAGGAAGTTTTTCGGGAGGCTTTCGGAGGTGCAGGTGGATGAGCTGATATGGGGTGCGGACGTTCACATGGATAGAGGTCGGAGAGGGGGCTGGCAGTGCAGACGACGGCTAGCTTTTCGTTTCGGTCCTATTGCAGTTTTATTGGTTTCGTTTTCTGGTTTTGGTTTGTCTCCCTCAGCTGTTAAGGTTTTTCTGGCTCTCGGTTTTGGTGGGTACGGTTGGGGTCCGCTGGGTGATGGCGCGGATGCTGGCGTTGGGCTGGTTCTGAATCAAGCGTGCTACCTCTGCAAAAGAGACCCACGGCGTAATCAAACCGTGAAGGAGAGGGGGAAGGGGGGCGGCAAAAATGATAGAGATGAAACCCTGATGGGCTTTCACTTGCAAATAGGCTGGTCTTTCTTTTGATTGGGCTTGGGCCCAGGGTGTTTTTCTTTTGAGTGTTTTTATGTATTTTGGTTTATTCAGTTTATTTTTATGTAGTGTTTAGAAACAGTCTCTAGGGCCTAGGGTCCGTAGAGTTTGTACTCCACTCCTAGGGAGGGGGAGTTGTGTGGGCTGTCTTAGACGGTGGTCTAAGGCAGAGGTTTGTCTCTCAGACTGTTAGTCTGGAGGGCTGTCTCTTGGACGATTTAGTCTAGAGGAATTGGGCAAGACCATGTCAACTACAAAGAAATTTGTAGGTTGGGGAGCGAGTAAAGGTTATGATTTGGCTTGTATTTTTCAAGTTAGAAGTTGTAATTGTCCGTTATTTGAATGAATGAAACACTGTTTCATTGTTAAAAAAAAAAAAAAAAAAAAAGGTGTGGGGTGGTGAACAGGCTGATCTATAGCAAAACTCTGAGTATTTATTGAACTTAGATTTGTAAAGGCTTTTCTTTTTCTTTTCGGAGTCCTTAAGAAATATTTATTGTTATCAAGATAAAATCTCTCTCGCTGTTTTGGTATTTATAGTACTTCGGCTAACTTTTTTAATTTAGGGTAAAAATATTTTTATATCCCACATCCGATTATTTATTTATTTATTCATTTTTATATCACTTAAATAATATTGTTCTTATTCTTCCTTTGCCACAAATAAACTTTTGTTATCTGTGGATAATACAGAGTGCTTCATCTTAATTAACAAGCCCTAAAACATTCAAAACCCTTCATCTTGTCCGTTGACACTCCACAGAAACTTCAAATTCTGTCACGATCTGAATCAAAACAAGCTCAAGTTTTAAGCCTTGTAGCAAGAGAAATGGAGAAATTGAGGGAAGAGAGAATTAATGGAGCGAAAGTGAAAGAAGCTTGTGATAATTTATTTATTGTTTTAAAATAAAAATTGTTCACATAACTATTATAAAAAGAGTTATTCTACTCAATAGCCCTACACCACACACATGATGAGATAAAAAAAAAAAAAAAATACACACATATTTAAGCATTATTTAAGTTTTTTAAATGGGGGAAGTTAGATATGGGCATTAACTTTACCTATTTAACTTAAATTCCTAAAGTTAAAAGTCATGTTGAAGTTAGTAAGTTCAGGCCTATAAATTTATATAATGTACTTTACAAACTTGTATCAAAAGTGTTAGTAAACATGTCAAAAAAGATCCTGCCTTCTATCGTATCAAGCTGCCAAAGTGCATTCAATATCCCAGGAAAACTAATCACAAATAACATTATAGTTGCATATGAAACTCTGCACACAATAAAGAGCAGACAAAACAACTAAAAAGGCAACATGATACTCAAGCTTGACATGTTAAAGGCATATGAAAGAATAGAGTGGAAACTCTTGGAGTCAATGATGAAGAAGCTCGATTTTCGAGATAGATGTAGATCATTGATTATGGAGTGTGTTACTTCTGTATCAAATTATGTGTAGGTGAATGGATAACCAGGAGAGATCATCAAACCATCAAAGGGATTAAGGCAAGAAGACCCCATCTCTCTTTACCTTTTTATTTTGTGTGTGAGCTGAGTTCACTAATTGAAGCATCAGAAAAATGTGGAGAAACCAAAAGAGTTGTTGTTACAAGGAATGGCACAAGAATCAACCACTTATTACTTGCTTATGACTGTGTTATTTTTGGGAGAGCATTGCTTTTAGAATAGGTGAAGATCCAAGATCTGTTAAACAAATATGAATTGGCATCAGGTCAGTTTTTGATTAAACAAAAAACCACAATATTTTTTATTTCTAACATTGAAGTTGCTACCAGAACGCAATGTGAAAGATACTTAGGTTTACCATCTTTTGTGGGAAAATCTAAGTATAATACATTTAGGCACTTAAAGGAAAGGGAGTGGACAAGGATCAACTGTGACGCCCCCAAATTTCGCTTGGGATTGAACGGACATTTGAAGCGTCGAGACATGCAACACAAGGTTACCTGCCCCCGTTCATGACATATAAGATGCAATGTTCCTAACATGCATCTAGCATTATGCAATATTCGCAGCGGATAATCTTTTTCTTTAGCAATACTATGCACCAAACTAAATATATCCCAAATACTTGAAACATAATTCATACATAAAGGCATACTAAAAAGCCGTGATCA